>PVLD010020018.1:0-34911 GCA_004027595.1 Dinomys branickii
TTGCCTCATCTTGCAGCTGTTGGATTGACTTTTCTTGTGTCTTTGATGATATCACGAGATTCTTCCTTTCACGCTCATAAGCTGCCATGCTGTCTTCAAGTTCTGAAATTCTATCTTCGGTTTCATTTAAACGATTTTTCATGCTTTCAGCGTTAGTTTTCAAATCCTGGCATTCTCTTTGGACCTGTTTCATTATTGGCAATTCATTCCTGAATTGCTCTTGTAAGGTTTCTATTTGTTTCCTATTTTCTTCTAGACTTTTGTCTATTTCTGGTCTGTGTAAATGGAGCATTTCTTCCATCATTGTTTTCATCTCGTTTTTTATCTGAGAAATCATTGTGGGTATGTGGGTTATTTCTACTTTAAGCTCTTTCATGGCCTGTTGGAGTTGTTTAATTTCGGATGCAATCGTTTCATATCTTGAAGTTATGAGGCTTCCTGGTTCCCCTGTGTCTTCATCTTCAAAACTTGTTGTGGGTGGGGTTGAGTTTTGAGACTGCGTTTTGCTCCTCTGTTTTCCCATTTTTGGGTATCAGATTCAAAATGTGGAGCTATAAATTCCAAAGGCAGTTCAGCAGGCGAAGGTCTGCTGCAAAGGCTGCTCCAATGATTCCTTCTCTTTGGGAGAATGTCCCTTAAGCTTTCTGCTGAGATTTGTTCTTCTGTCTTCCCTTTTTTGGGTATCTGATTCAAAATATTGAGCAGTAGATTCCCCAGGCAGTTCAGCAGGCAAAGGTCTGCTGCAGAGATTGCTCCAATGACTTTTCTTTGGGGGAATGTCCCTTAAGCTTTCTGCTGAGAGTTCCGCTTAAAAGGCAGTTTTCGGAGTCCCTGCAGGCAGGAAGGTTCCAAGGTGCCAGTTTATCCTTTGGGGCTTTCCGCGGGGCCTGCCCGACATGCGCGAAATGTGGGACCGCCGGGCGTCGCCGCCGCCAAATCGCCGATCTCTGTCGGGAGTCACCGGAAAGCCGCACCGGCTCGGGAGGCGGGAGGGACCGAGCTGGCTGCGCTCCCAGGGCACTCAGACCCAGCCAAACTTCCTCCCCGCGCGGAGCGTCCCTGGCTCCCAGCGTCTGGGGCTTTCCCACGTCTCGCCACGGCAGCCTGGGCCGCCCTACCACATCTCCCCCAGCAGCTCAGAGAAATACGCCCAGTTTGAACTTCCCAGCCGAGGTCCCGGCATTCACGCTCGCCAAGTCTGTCTCGAGCTGGTGGTGTTTATTAAGGAGGTTCGCTCCCTTGCTGCTCACCTGGTCGCCATCTTCCCGGAAGTCCCTGAAAAGATGTGGACTATCCCTGAATGCTTGAGGAAGCACTGTCCACGTTAATTGAGAGGCCTGGTCATGAGAATCTTCAAAAGCAAAGAGAAACTGGGAATCTCTAAATCTGTACCAATCTGTTATAGGCAGCTGAGTTGGATAGAAATATTATAGGCAGTCAGACAGGGCCAGGCCCTGGAAGGAGCCAACATAAAAGCTGGAATCTTTGATGATTCTCCCACTTTTAAGATTCCACTGATTGATACAACTTTCTGATAAATTGTAGAACACCATCAAAATCCAATTTGGGATGATTTGGGGGTTGTTTTTATACTTGCTTACTTTGTCTCTACTTTACATAGAGCAATAATTAAGCTTTTCAATATTTCCCAGATAGATAATGGATTGAGCTGGTAAATGCAAGCATTGAAAGTTAAAGATTAGTTCATTTGATTTAGATTCACAACTGATAAAACATGGACATCATACATTTTATACCTTCTCAACCGGTGAATAATAGAGATTTTTAATGATGGCAAATTTTAATAATGGTCTTACCTATTTAGTCTTTGAAGTAGACCACACAATTTTCTGGTGGAATTTTGTCTTCTATGGCAGTAGGAATTCATGAATTTCTTATTTATTCACAGGTACTGAGCGTGTATTTGGCAACTACCATGTGATATCTTTAGAAGAAATGCCAGATGCAGATGGAGTAGCCAGCACTCCCTCCTTCAATATTCAGGAGCCATGCTCTCCAGCCACATCCAGTGAAGCATTTACTCCAAAGGAGAGCTCTCCTTACAAAGCTCCCATCTACATCCCTGATGACATCCCCATTCCTGCTGAGTTTGAACTTCGAGAGTCAAACATGCCTGGAGCAGGACTAGGAATATGGACCAAAAGGAAGATTGAAGTAGGCGAAAAGTTTGGACCTTATGTGGGAGAGCAGAGATCAGACCTGAAAGATCCCAGTTATGGATGGGAGGTAAGAACATATTTTGTCCTAACACAGGCACAGATACACACACACACACACACACACACACACACACACACACACACATGGATCTATAAAGAAGAGATTAATTATTTTACATGTCCATAAAATTAACCAATTCTGTTTATTATAGTTTGTCTTCAAATAAGTGCTTAAAATGAACTCCTTTACAATCACACTTCTTGAAAGAAACAATGTTATTATGAATTTATAATTGTTGTACAGATTATATGTATATATGCATATATGTATATATACATATATATATATGTAATATTATCTGTATTTTTGGAACTTGATAACTTTCATGGTTGTCCTAACATCAGAATTTCTGGGAAAGCTAGTCTGTAGCTGAAAACCAGTAGGCAATTTCTCTGTGGGTCAGAAAGTGTTTTTGGAGATGTGATTGACTTTTGGTTTCATAGTATTTCAGTTAGACAGAAATCAGATAAACTAGATTTATTTTGGTATGTTCTCTTAATATTTATGATCATTAATAGAATATCTGCTTAGCTTTTAAATGTAAATAAATAGACAGTGCCTTCAGGACTTAATTTTAACTTTTTTCCTTTTGCTTTATATGTGTCCCCCTTGTGAACTCTGTTCAAAAGGCCATAATAAAAACAATTTCTTTTCAAATTCTAAAATGCCAAAAGTTAAGATCTGGATTTAGTTTGATTGAAAAGGAGAAATCTTTCCTTAGTTTTGTTTTCAGCCAAGGTTCTGGTGAAGTTGTAGTTTAGACACATTGCTTTTACACATGTGTATTGATGAGATTCTTTAAAAAAATCACTGTAGCATTAACTGATATGTGAGTTGAATACATTTTAAATCAAATACGTATAAACTTTACATCATGATTGTTCATCCTAATATAATGACTATAAACATTCTAATAAGTAACTCATTAAACTTTCATTGCAAAATCTCCAAAGTGAAACAGCAAGGGCAGCACTAGTCAAGATTATGCAGAAGGGCTGGAACAAACTGAGGCTTAATAATGAAATCATTTTGTAATTACAGGGCTGGTAAGTGCAGGGCTGTGCCTCTTTAGACATAATACCTATGGATTGGAGGATAGGCCTGGAGAAAATTCTGCATTTAGCGGAAATTTAAAAATTATAATTTTCTCCTTGGAGTAAAACATTTTCAACATTTATATGGTCAAATATTTACCTTGATAAATGTAAAATGATTTCTTTATGTCAAAACTGAGTTATTTTTATTGCTTGAAATGGAAGATGCCTTTATAAAAGTTTATTACTTTTTGACTAAAGATCATGCATTTCCTCTCCTTCAACAACTCAGCTGATCAAGAATTCAGTAGTATTCTTTACCATTTTAATGGTGAACCTGACTTTTGAGAGAGTGGATTTTCTGTTTGGAGCAATAAGAAACAAAACCAGAGAAAGGGCTTTTCACGATTTTGGCAAATGTATTCCAGGAAGGAGGAGCTGACTGCTTGGCTCTTGCTTAGGTTTGTTTTGTTATTTGTTTTAAATCTCACCCAAGTTAATACAAAATCCAATCATGATCTAAAAAGCCATTTTCACAAAGGCATCTTACCGGACTCCTGATGTTCATTTTAAATCGTCCCAGTGTCAGCCTGGTGGCACATGCCTGTAATCCTAGTGCTCTGAGAGGCTAAGTCAGGAGTGTTAGGAGTTCAAGGCCAACCTGGACTACACAGTGAGTTCAAGGTCTGCTTCAACTACATAGTAAGGCTCTGTCTCAAAAATTTTTTTGTTATCATTTCATATGCGCTTTTAACTGTAATTAGCTTAGTGTCTTATTTGGTTGGACAAGTAACTGTGATTTAACTTGTAAGACCTCTCTTTTGGATTCTGCTTCATTTTTTAAATAATAAATTAAATGAGAACATATCTCTAAGGCACTTTAAAAAATAAACAAGAATAAAAAATTTCAGATTCAGCAATGATTGAGCAGTTACTGTGTTTCAGACTCTGCACTAAATATTTCTGCTGCAGAAAAGTCAGTCTTTGCTACCTGAACAAATTCCTACCTCAGCTACTACCTTTGCTCATTTCTTTCTGCACAGCTCCTCTTGTGCGCTTCTTCTTTTAATAAATCACATCACCTTGTATGCAGGTGGTCAAGACAAACACTATGTCATGTTGGCCCTGCTTTTCCCCGTGTCAACCGCGTCTAACGTAATAGTTTCCATATTCTCTCAAGCACCCATTCTTACTGTCCTTAACTATGCACCTCTTTCCTTCCCCACCCTTAGAAAGTTACTGTTCCTTGTTTGCTTCTTTAGAGACAGCACCCATGACCTTCCCAGTAAAATTTAGTACTACCTCAAGTTTGTTCCACCAGGAAAACAAATCCATTTACTAAAGAATTTAGAATGTTTAGTATCCAGATTATTTGCTTAGATTCCCTAATAGAACAAGCTTTCTATTGGAGTTTGCAACACCAAATCCTCATGCACGATGTCTTTATTGCACTCCATAAATTTTTGTGGTATCGTTCAGTGCTCAATACATTTTTAAAAATAAGTCTTCTTACTAAAACTAAAAAAAAATTAGTCTGCTCCACTGCCTAACAAAAATACTATAGACTTGGGGACTTAAACAGAAATTTAGTTTTTTCAGAAATTCTTTCTTTTTTTTTTTACAATACACACATTCTATTTCTTTTATTACAACCAAGCTCAAGCAAACCAAAATAACATGTTACAGATGCAAGTGTTTGTGCCAGTATGGTACAGAAGACAAGAATTTGCAAATGGAAAATTCAGAAAATGGCTACTGGTTAAATGAGTATTTGTTTCATTATTATTTTATCATAATCTTCAATATTATTATTTATATTTTATACTATGTACATATACTATGCTTATATACAGTTCATAATTTTATCAACTCTAATGTTGAAACTAGTAAAATAATTAGAATCAGCCCATTCCACGTTCTCATTTAGTAAGGAAATATGTGGCAGAAGGAACAAATAGCATACTATTAATATCTGATTTCAGAAGTGCTACAAACCTATTGTTTACAATGAATTAAGATTTTATTTTTTATTAATTAAGTTTACTAGCACATTTTAAACATACACAATGATCATTTCATCATAGGGGCTTTGTACCTGTACATGATTTATCTCTGCTTTTCCCCATTCGCTTATGCTCCCTGCAAACCCTCTTCCTCTCCATGTTTACGAGAACTTTGTTTTTACTTTTCCTTCTTTTCTCATTTTATTTTTTCTTCCTTTCCCCTACCTCCTCCCTGTTCCCATTCCCAGTTGAGCATTTTCTTCCTGTTCATAATATCTAGTATACATTCTGGTCCTTATTTGCATTTTCAGCTTCTCACACCAGGGAAACAATTTTGAAGTCTATAAAGTTCCAGCTGGTTTGGTTTTTGGTGAGAGCTCCCTTCCTGGTCTTAAGACACCTACCTCTCTGTTTCCTTATTGCATCTTTCTATGATCTTCCTTTAGTGTGGGTACATGGGCTGAGGGAGACAGAGAGGTTGAGGTGGCGTGGAGAAAGTCAGAGACAGCCAGTAAGGGAGGAAGAAAGGGAGAGAGGGAGAGAGAGGGTTCTCTGGTATCTCTTCTTATAAGAGCACTAATCTTATTGGTTGACGTCTCCATCCTGTGTCATTTTTTTTTCTTTTCTTGTGACCTTATTTAATTTTACTTACATCTTAAAACCTCTATCTTCAAATACAGTCCATTTGGAGGTTTTGATTTTATCCTGTAACAGATATTCAATAAATAACTATTCAATAAAGAAAATGAGTGAGTGAATGAATAAATGGATACATGAAAGAAAGAATGAATATAGGAATATGTGATTCCCAAAGAAGAGGCAAGGACTGACAGCTGAAGTACATCCATGGAGAAATAAAGAATCAAGAATTTAGACACGAACAATGAACTACTCAAATTCAATTTGTTCTTGATTTATTATTTGACCAGTGGCTTAACAATATCTGCCCCATATCAGTAGCTGTTAGATAACTAAAACTAGGTGAAATCAAGTAGCATTTTCAGGGTATATATAAAAAAAAAAGGTATTACAAAATATACAAGGTATACAAAAGTATCTACATTTCTAAATCTTATTTAAATAATTCTTTATTTTTAATTTAATGTTTATTTTGCTACTGGGAATTGAACTCACGACTCCACACTTATGAGGCAAGCGCTGTGCCGTTGAGCTGTATCCCAGCACTTAATTAATTTTTTAAAAGTCAGCATGTTTTTCAAATGGGATACTTTGAAAAATCCATAAAATATGTATAGTAGATAAATAGACTGTTTTTGATTGTCATTTTTTATTTTAAAGATAAAAGAATGAAAATATATTAACAAACACATACATTTACAAAATAACACAAAAACAATATGAACAATATAGAATTTCAGACAAGTTGATATGAAATTAACAATGATTGTTATATTATTTATTGATATCCTAAAATTGGTCACTCAGATAAACAAATATAGATGTGTAAGATTGATTAAACAATTAAACATTAACTGTTCCTTTCAATAAAGCAATAAAAGTCAGTAGTACAACTACGTTAGCTATCCTGTGTATACATATGTCCCCTTCCTGTTTTTGTCCCCTTATCCTGTGTATACATATTGTCCCCCTTCTTTTCTTTTTTCCCTCATCCCAGTTGTTCTATTCTACTGTTTCACAATATCTGTTGTACCTCCTAGATTTTATTCCTCTTTCAGGTTCTTACACTAGTGAGACAATACAGTGTTTACACTTGTGGGTCTGATTTATTTCTCTTATGAGTGTGATCTCTACTTGTGTCCATTTATTTATAGAAGCCTTGAGTTAATATGCCATTATATAAAAATACCACATCTTCTTTATCCATCCCTCAGTCGATGGGCAGGCCTGTTTTCTTGCCAGTACCATGTTGATTTTATCACAGTAGCTTTGTAGTATAATTTCAAGTCAGAGATTGTGATGCCACCTGCCTTATCCTTGTTGCCTGGGATTGCTTTTGCTATTCTGGGCCTCTTCTGGTTCCAGATGAATTTCAGGAATGTTTTCTGTAGATTTCTGAGGTGTTCTAAGGGTATTTTCATTGGAATTGCATTGAATTTGTACAACAATTTTAGAAGTATGGCCATTTTCACAATGTTAGTTCTTCCTATCCATGAGCAAGGAATGTCTTTCCATTTTCTGAAATCTTCTTTGATCTCTTTTGTTGAGTACTGCAGCTTTCACTGTATAGATCTTTTACTTATTTTGTTAGATTGGTTCCTAAATATTTTAATTTTTTGTATGCTGTTGTGAAAGGTATGGTTTCCTTAATTTCTCTCTCAGTGTGTTTGTTGTTTGTGTATAGGGATGCTATTGATTTTTGAGTGTTGACTTTTTATCCAGCTATGCTACTGAATTTGTTGATTAATTCTAGGAGTCTTCTGGTGGAGGTTTTGGGGTCTTCCATGTAGAGTATCAAGTCATCTGTGAACAATGATAATTTCACTTCTTCCTTTCCTATTCTCATTCCTTTTATATCTCTCTTGTCTAATTACTCTGGCTAATGTTTCCAGAATTATGTTGATTAGGAGTGGTGACAGTGGACATCCTTATCTTGTTCCTTATTTTACAGTGAAAGCTTTTAGTTTTTGTCCATTTAGTATGATGCTGGCTGTTGGTTTGTCATAGATGGCTTTGATCAGGTTGAGATAAAGACCATTTATTCCGATTTTCTATAGTTTTTTTTTTTTTATCACGAACGTTTTGGACTTTGTCAAAAGTTTTTCTGCATCTACTGAGGTGATCATGTGGCTTTTTCTTTGGCTCTGTTGATATGGTGTATTACATTGATTGATTTGTGTATATTGAACGATCCTTGCATCCCTGGGATGAAGCCTAGTTGGGCATGGTGTATTATCTTCTTGATGATTCGCTAAATTGTGTTTGCTAGTATTTTATTGAGTATCTTTGCATCTATATTCACTAGGGAGATTGGCCTGTAGTTCTCTTTTTTGCTTGGGTCTTTCTCTGGTTTTGGTATCAGTATAATACTTGCCTCTAGAAATGAATTAGGGAGAATTGCTTCTTTTTCAATTCCAATAAAGATTTTGAGGAGTGTTGGCATTAAATCTTCTCTTAATGTCTTGCAGAATTCAGCTGTGAATCCATGAGGACCTGAGCTTTTCTTTCTTGGTAGATCCTTAATTGTGTTTTCAATTTCCATAATTGATACTGGATTATTCAGGATTTTTGTATCTTCTTGATTCCGCTTTGGTAATTCGTACTTATCTAAGAATTTACCCATTTTTTCTGTGTTTTCCATCCCACAAGAGTAAAGATTTTCAAAGTAAGTGTTGATGATGTTCTGAGTTTCTACAGGATCTGTAGTGATTTCTCTCTTTCATTCCTTATTGCATGAATTTGAGTTTTTCTTACTGTTTTTTGATAAAGTTGGCTAGGGTTTATCAATTTTATTTAATATTTCAAAGAACCAACACTTTGATTCATTAATTCTTTGTAGTGTTTTCTTTGTCTCAACTGTGTTTATTTCTCCCTGATCTTTATAACTTCCTCCCTTCTTTGGGCTTTGGACTTGACTTGTTCTTTTTCTAAAAGTTTGATGTGCAACAGTAGGCTATTTATTTGTTCTCATTCTGTGAGTTCAATGCTATAAACTTTCCTCTGAGGACTGCTTTCAGTTCATCGCACAGATTCCAGTAAGTTGTATTCTCGTTTTTGATTGCTTGTAGATATTGTTTAATTTCTTCTGTGACCCATTGGTTGTTGAGGAGGCTATTATTTAATTTCCATGTGTTTATAGAGTTTTTGTGTTTCCTTTTGTCATTAATTTCCAATTTTATTGCACTATGGTCAGATAATATGCATGGAATAATTTGAATTCCTTTGCATTTAGTTAAGCTTTTTCTATGGGCTAGCATGTGGTCTACTTTAGATAAATAGGCTGTTTTTAAAAATATGACTTACAGACTGAAATATATATTCAGATAAAATACAGTGATGCCTCCATCCATGAACTTAAGTCTTCTATGATTTTAGAAAAGTTGAGCATGTTTGTGTTTGTATTTGTGTGGGAAAGATAGTTGTGATTGTGTTTGTCACCTGATGCAGAGTTTGTAAAGAAGAAGAAAGTTTTTCTAGATGCTTCTGTTTGCAAACCAAATTGTTTGTAAACAAAAGCATTCATGAACCAGTGTACTCTGTAATTCCTAGATATCAGAAACATCATTTGTATGATTCTTCTCTCAAGCCACTGTTGATTTACAAGACAAATTTGAAATCACTTTAGAGTTAGACAGTGATTACCACCTTATGATATATGCCACTTGTTTTGGAGTAAAAGATCTTCAAAGACTGCATGAAAGTCTGTTGGACAATAATGAGTGATAGTTTCCTAGGTTCTGAACTGTAGAGTTGTTGACTGAGTGGAAAATTTCTTTTCAAAAAGTTTTGTTCTTTCAAGATGAGAGTTCTCTTGTTTCCTTATAGAGATGACCACTGTGTAATAATATGGAAACTCAAGGCAGAGCAGTGCAAAGCAGGTTTCTTGGCAAGACTTCCTAGACTCAAATTCTACTCAAGACTGTGTGCTGCTGGAGGGATTTGGAAGAAGTTACTTAATTCTTTGACCTTCCTTTTTATAGTTAACATGAGGATAATATTTGTAACTATCCAGTTAAACTTGTGAGGAAAAAATCAGACATTGTGTGTTAGGGATTTTGTATAGAGCTGGTAGAACTCAATAAACGTTAGCAACAACTACAGTTTGGCTAAAATACAGCTCTAGCATAGGGTCATCAGATTAGGCAAACACCAATAATTATATTTTACTGGTTGACTTTCATAAGTTATTCCTCTTCCCTCTTCTTGTTTCCTAGAAGGTCATTTATCTGCAGGATGGTTTAATTATGTGATTGTGGGTTTATTTGAAAAGGAAGCACTGACTGTTTCCTAATTAACAAGGAGAACAAGGATTCAGGACTGAGTTATAGATTTCTTTTTGAGCCAAAGAGCAATTTGGGTGGTACATTTTTTAATAGTTTGAGACAGGTCATTGGCAAAACAGTGTAAAGTTTTGTTTCCTTGTAATATTGACATTTAGCCCATTTTACCTATCTTTATCCTCACTCCTCACCATAAAGTTCTGCACATATACCTATGTCAGTTGGTGGTGTGCCTGCTGTGAGCTAGATCCTCTGTTGTACCCATCCAACCCAGAACCGGTCCAGATTCGATTTAGTTTAAACTCCAATTATAAATTTAGCTTTTCATCTTCTTTCCTCAAGCATACAGGTTTTCTCACATAGAGAAATAATGAAATGATTAGACATAAATTTCTTTTACGTTCTGTTAAATTGGTAGGAGAGAATAGAGGAAATAAATTAGAGGAGCCAGGAAATCATTAAATAATTGTGAGGCAGGGGCTGGGGATATAGCTCAGTGGAATAAGTGCCTGCCCAGCAAGCGCAGGGTCCTGAGTTCGATCCCCAGTACCACCAAAAAAAAAAAAATTGTGAGGCAGTGCTTGGAAAATGCATTATGTTCTACTAGTGTAATCTTGGAATGCAACATTGCAGTGATGGTGTGCCTCCCCATGTAATTTTAAAATAGATAGTTTTGGTGTTTGTAGGTTTGATTTTTGCTTCTATAGCGGAATCTTATGCACCGATGCAATCTACGTGTCGCTGCCACGTTAGTATCCGTTGAAAGCAACAGCAGTGCCGTTGCCCTTTGGCAGTGTCCAGCAGCGGTGGCAGTGCCAGAGGCTGACAAATACACGCTTGAGTGAAAAAATGGGGGGTAATTCGGGTTTCAAGAGATCTATACTAGATATCTTTTTATTTTTTATGTTTTCAGAGGTTTTAAGATATAATTGGCAAATGAAAGTTGACTACATTCAGGGGTACAATTTGATGTTTTGATGCATGTAGTTATTGTGAAATGATTGTCACGATCAGTCTAATCAAGGTGTTATCGTGTGCAGCGACCATCTGTGTGTGGTGAAAGCATTTAGGGACACTTGGAGTTTGCTAAGAGAGTATGCTGTCCACTAGGTCTTCAGAATTTATTAATCTTATAACTGCAAGTTTGTACCCTTTCACTAAGATCTCATTTCCCCCACTTCCTAGTTTGCGATGGTCACCCTTCTAGTAACTATTTCTATGAGTTTGTCTTTTTCACATTGCACCAATAAGGGAGATGATGTAGTATTTGTCTTTTTCTGCTTGGCACATGTCCTCCATGTTCATCTTTTTTGCTGTAGTAGCTGATTTCCTTATTTTTGAGGCAGAATAATATTTCACTATGCACATCTATCCATACAGTAATTATATGTAGTAATATATGTCAAATCATATATGCAAAAATGTGAGACATACATCTCTTATCCATTCTTCTATTCACAGACAGGATATTTCCACATATTGGCTATTGTGAATAGTGATGCAATCAATATGAGAGTGAGTATCCAAATAGTGATTGTATTTCCCTGGGATGTACGCATGGTACTTCTCTTTTTAATGTTTTGCGAAACTTCCATATTGCTTTCCAAATAGTTGTACTGATTTCACAATGGGTATACAATACGTAAGTGTTCTCTTTTCTCCACATCTTTGACCACACTTGTTATCTTTTTTTTTTTTTTTTTTTTTGATAATAGCTATTCTGGACAGTATTTTCAATTTGTGTTTCAATGATAACTAGTGGTTTTCAACATCTTTAATATACTGTTTTACCACTGAATTTCTTCTTTGAAACATCATCTATTCAGTTCCTTTATCCATTTAAAATGTTTTTCTTTGAATTGTATGAGCTCCTTGTATACTTTGGATATTAACCTCTGATTAGGTATGTGGCTTGGAAATATTTTCTCTTCTTCCATAGGTTGTATTTTTATTTTGTTGTTTTCTTTGCTGTGCAGAAGCCTCTTAGTTCAATAGAAACAAGCTACTTGTTTTACTTTTGTTGCCACTGCTTTTGGTGTCATGTGCAAAAATTCACTGGCAAAGTTAATGTCATGGAGATTTTCAGCTATGTTTTCTTCTTGGAGTTTTATAGCTTCAGGACTCATGTTTAAATCTTTAATTCATTTTGAGTTGAGTTTTTTTGTATGTTGTAAGACAGGGATCCAATTTCAGTTTTTCACATGTGGATATCCAGTTTTCCCAACACTATTTATCAAAGAGAATATCCTTTCTCCATTGTGTATTGTGGCACCCTTTTGAAGTTAGTTGCTCACACATGTGTTTTTATTTCTGTGCCTTCTGTTCTGTTCCATTGGTCTGTGTGTCTGCTCCCGTGCCAGTTGTATTACATATCTTTGAATGGTAATATATCCTTTCTGTGCCCTTCTATGTCTGCTTGGACAAAAGAATGAAGTTTAGCTGACTTAGCATTAATTCTAGTAGAAAATGCAACACGTTAATGAGAAAAAAAGTATATATAACAGATGTGATACTTAAGGTTAGTTAACCAGGAAGTGAACTTTATCTTTAAAAGAGTTGATTCCAACAGAGGAGTAGGCCCATTAATTATCCAATTGGTAGTCAGCGAAGTGAAATGCAACTTAATAATACATGTTTATCATTATAAAAGCCTCATACAAAGTACTTACATTTTTGCAGTATTATATAGAAGATAGTCAACATAGTTTTGATTTTACTTTATAAGGAATTAGATATTAGAGATATCCTCTGAGAAGAAAACTTCTACCCAAGAAGAAGAAAAACAGTTTCAAAACAGTTAAAAGTTTACTCTATTACTGCTATTCAGACCACCCACTCCTAATATCTCCTACTTCTTTACAGACTTTTATGATGCTATTAGATACTTGCTACATCAGCTTTCACTGAAACTTTTATTCCATCAGTGAAATGCTGCTGAAGACATTAAATAATTTGTTTGTACTTCTTAATCTAACCCTCAGAAGTCAGGTATAGGATATGATCTGATACACAGCCAATGATTGCAGAACTCACACTTTATAACCTATTCACAAATCTCCCCCTCTCTGCATATACTTGTGATTTAACAAAGTTGATTATCTGGGGACCTACTGTATTATACTTGATACTTGAGGTCTTCTCTCTGTAACCCATATAAACTAGGTGCTAACCCACACATCTACCTTGGCAGTAACTACAAACAAATTCTTCTACAGGTCCAGAAAACTACCCTCCTTTCCCCCCCGCAAAATAAGTCAAATGTTTTTCAGAAACATCAAAAGAATATCCTATCTATACCACTCCTCAAAACTTAGATCTGCTCTGCCTAGTTATTTATGTCATTCACTTTCTCTTTCAGTGTCTCATAAGCCGGCAGGTGTTGATTTCTCATGGCTCAAGAATCTACATTTCTATCTTTGTTCTTTAAAAGTCATGTAGATGAACTTATCCAGTATGGTCTGATTTTCTGATTGTGCAATACCTACAGTTGACTAATAAACAAGGACCCACTGGTAGACTCAAGACAGATGACTCCTTCCTCTGAGGGCTCATGTTGAACAGAGGGTGATGACACCTCCGCTATGAAGTCTCTTATTCCTGCCACAACTACACTTAGGGGGTTTTTGTGCACATAGATGTTATGCATGTATTTCCTATAGCTATTGGCCAGCAAGCTCATGTCATGGACCCATGGGAGCTAGGCACCTTTGTGCCACTTCCCAAATGGCTGACAGTGTTACCTTCCTGTGATACTGCAGACACTGTCCAGATTTTCCAGGTGTGAGTGGCATGGCGGTGAATCCTCAACTGGTAGGCAGCTACAGATGTGTGTGATTTGTTTTTTTCTTTTTTCATTGTTTGAATACTTGTGGTAAGAAGTCAGCAGGTGTGTGATGCCAGAATAGAATCTCCACCTTGGCACAGGGGCAAGCGACAGTGAAAAAATCTATTCTTACTGTCTCACAATGCTACCAGCCTGAATCCTTGTTTCCTGGAAACTTCACCCAAGGGAAATGCTTTGCCTAACCAGTGAGTTAAGATAAAGTCATTAT
This sequence comes from Dinomys branickii, assembly GCA_004027595.1. Classification (NCBI taxonomy): domain Eukaryota; kingdom Metazoa; phylum Chordata; class Mammalia; order Rodentia; family Dinomyidae; genus Dinomys; species Dinomys branickii. The sequence continues at coordinate 14,250 of PVLD010020018.1, forward strand.
AGCTGATTACACAGCATCTTCCCAGATAAGCAAAGAACTTCTCCTTACATGAAGCTGGACTACGAGTAGGAGTGGGTTACCTGGATCTGCTGTCTTTTTTCTTTTTCCTTATTTGACCTGGCACCAGGGCAACCGTAGGGATATAGGGAATCTTAGACTTGGTTTCCAAAGGTTCACAAACCATGTTAGAATGCTGTCGCTGACATGTAAATTTCTGCTCTCTTGACTGAGACTGAACAGTAAGAGCCCACAAAAAGAGTAGTACTGGGTGGCATTGTCCCGTTCCTTGGGACCTCCCCAGCAAACCTGGACATTGTTGCAGACCTTGTCCAACCTTCACAAAGTGTTAGCAGAGGTTAGCTACAATAACACGGTTTGAGGGGACCAGTTGGCTAGAGTAGAAAAGCAACTGATGTCACACTAAGCCAGTGGTATGGAGTTAAGGCCAGTTAACCTTTTATTGTCTTCTCCTTCAGTAAGCACTCCTGCTATGACTAGGTAATTATGTCTGAAAAAGAAGACGTACACTCCTTTGATTTCTCTGCTGTTCTTTGTCATAGACCTTGTTCAGTTTGTAGCTAGATCTTTCCCCAAAACCTCATGTGGTAATAGGTGAGCTTTTCAGCAGTGGATGGATATAGGGTGTGTGATGCTTAGATTAAGTATGTGATGCTGGGATTAACAGTGAGATACTGGGATTAAGGGTGTCCCATTCTGGGTGCCAGTGCGACCTGCCCTAAGGGTGGGCAGCCTAGATAGAGTATAAGGGACAGAAAGAGGGCCACTGTTGCTTGTTGTTTGCTGCTTGCTGCTTTCTGCCTGAAATGCTTTGCCCTGAACTGTTTCTCCTCTGTGCTGCCCCTCTGCCATGCCACAGTGCCTTGAGGCAGCTGACTATACTGAAATATCTACAAACTGTAGGCTACAATAAATCTTTCCTCCGTTATCTTTTGGTGTCAAGTACTTTTTCTCAGCAATGAGAAGACAAACCCTTATCCAATTTTTCTCTCTAGAATCAAGCCTAGAGTTTATTTTATGTTGTTTTACTTACACACTTACTTGCATATACGAGGGTTTGTATGGCAGAAAGATCATATATGATTTGAGCTTGAGTCCTGCACTTCTCTAAATATGGGAACTGGTGAAGGGCAAGTCAGGGATATTTCCCAAACACACACACATGGGCATACACACATGCATGAGTGTGTGCAAGCACACATATACACACACCATGAATATCATGTAAAACAACAAAAGCTTGATAGCATTTGCCTCCATATCCATAAGGAGATCTGGTTGCTATTCCCCTTAAGTAATACAATGTACCACAGTGCCATGGTGACGTATGTTAGAGGAACAGTCATCTCAAGGGCAGCAGATGGTACCTGTAAATCATACATGGAGCAAAAGGGGTCACATGTGAGTATCTGAGTCAGCTATCTTTCTACCTGCATCTCAAGCTTTTACAAAGCAGATATTTATTTTTATGTGCGTTTGATCTAGAGGCACTAACTGAAGAAAAATGAATCTAATAATCTAGAGAAGTAAAGATTAAACCTCACCTGAACCTTTAAAATCAAAGCTGTTATCCTTTGACATTATTCTTTGGAATATCCTTTGATATTTCACGAATTCATATTTAGCTATTATTGCTAAATAATAATTATAAAATCTCTTGAAAGCCTAGTTCTATAAAAATTCTTACAATGAGCTCCAGGACTGAGAATGGTCAGCAACTTGTTCAACATTTGCTTAAAGCTTATATTATATCCAAGACATTGCCCATCTTCAGAAACAAGGAGGGATAAAAAGAGCTCTGTTGCCCAATGGATGATACTAAAAAAGAAAAAGAATTATCATTGTGTTTAATAAGAGAACTGACAAGCAATCATAATTCTTTCCATTAAGTAAATATGTTAGAAAAATTTATTATGAAATGACACATTATGCAAGCCAGGAATCAAAGATGACATCCTTGCATTAAATATGGTAGGTGCCATTAAGGAAAACAGTCAATATGTCACTAAGCCATGGCCTGTAAAAATTAAATTGATTTGGTAAATGTAAGTAAGATAGATCTGTTTGCTTTCATCATCAATTTTGAGTGGGTGAACAGGTGATGTCACCAACCTGGGAGCGATAAAGATGCAGGACCATCTGGAGAGGCAGGTGATGAATGGGCAACTGCTTTTGGATAGTGACAGTGCTGTGGTACTTTGTCACTTGGGATGCAGTACTTAATAACTTTTCAATACCATCATAATAAATTTTGCTGCCTTATTAATATAGAAATGGTGAGTTATTACCATGATGGCGAGTGTAAATAACGAGAGATGCTGCTGTCCAAAGCTGATTGTTTGGGCATGTTTCTTTAAGCAACACAGTTGACTTGTGATAATCAACCTCTGTCTATACCAGTAGAGTTTATTGCACTTGTCAAAGGAAAAAGTAATATTATTCAAAATTATATGAAGTCATAATAAGCAAGTTTAATATATTATCAGACTTTTCCTGTAAGTTTGCAAATGCAAGGCAGTAAATCATTTTTAATAATGTCTTTTCATGTAAAATAATGTTCTTATGCAGTAATAATGTTCTTTCATAACTATTAACAAAACAGTCAACTTCTTTGTATGTGTTTTAAAGGGCATTTTTATTTGTATTTTTCAATCATTGGAACTCTGTGGCATGAAATCCTTTTGCAAATAAAGAGCTAAGGCAGGAACACTTAGAACAGTTCATTAACAAGCTCAAAAGTTGCTGAGTACAGGCCATATCACACGTTTCCATTTTAATTGCACAGATGTACTTAAGAGTAAACCACAAAAAATGAAATACAGACAAAATTATAAACATGTGTCCCTAAGAAGCAGGCAAGAAAGAGCCTCTGATGAGCATCTGTTGTGTGTTTTATGAAGCCAAAGACTACCACTTCATAAGTTTGTCACTGATGTCTCCTGTTTAATGAGGAGAAACAAAATATGTAGATAGGTGTAAGTTGAAGATGAATTACTAGATCAATCACTTAGCACCACAGAGGGTGTCCACCATTGCATGGTGGGAAAATAATTAGAGCTGGGATACTGTTTTATTTACATACTGGATGTTTGTTCAGTCTGAGGCGGAATATGGAAGACTTCCTTTTTCATGCCTCTGTGATCTTTATATTGTTTCTTGGTCAGGCTGACTTTTAATTCTGACATTGTCTTTCAGTCTTCAGTCTGCCAGCCTCTTAAATGAAAAGCCTCTCCACCATTTCTATTACTGCTGAAAAGAAAGCCAGCAGTCTATTAACAGGCAATAAAGTTCAGGAAGCCCAGGACTCATTTCTTGGGTCAGAGGTGAAAACTGCATACGAAATGAAACAAAGGTGTGCTTGATCGCCCAAGAAGCAGCACAGAGAAAACACACGTGTTCTCAGCCAGTCTCCCACTTAAAGGGGAAGGAGTGATCATAATAATGTTGGCTAGTGGGGTTAAGTACTCAGCTGAGAGAAATTATATCACTCGGACAAATACAGCCTTCACAGGAGATAAAATCTCTAATGACCTTAAATGCATATATTTATCATTTAATAACAAGCCTATTCCCTTGAGGTTTTGACCAACTATATTTCTCTTAAAGTTTAGACATTTTTTAGTAGCCCAGAGAATAATGGCCATTTGTCAGAGGGCTGCACCACGACACACAGTTGGAAGCAAAAGACAGGAGAGGGGCAAAAATAGCTAATAAAGTCTTTCTACCTCAGAGAATATTAACGCAAAGTTTTCCTGATGCATGAGTTGCAGTGTTTCATGGCTGAACAGTAGCTGGCATACAGTATAGTGAAGAAACAGGGAAATTTTAATGTAAGTGATTTTCATCTGATTTCATTAACTTTCAAATATGTTAGTGCACATAACACTAATTTGCAAAAAAATAGGAACACTAAAGAGTTATGAAATGTACTCATTGGATGTGGAAAAATAAAAAATAATCCCACAGAAATATTATTAGCAAAAGGTCTAAGTTTCATTAGGAAAAGTGTGTGTGAAACAGGAAAGCCTAAGAATAAGGGGGCCTTTATGTATGCTGGGTTTTTCCTCACGGCAGTTCTTGGTCTCAACTTGATGAAGTGTAGTACTGATACACACGGAGCACTGTGGCTCTTCTGTTGCTTTTGTGACACTGTCCCTGCCTTTATCTGTGCTTGTCAGTCAGTTCTTTCTTTGGGGCAGCCACATTGATAGCTGTAGTATCTACTTGCAAATATATTTCTGTATAGCTGTAGTATCCTTTAGGCCTCTACTCCCCAGCCTGCCAGCCCTCTGTCTCAGCAATCGAACTATTCCTGTGGCACGTCTCCCTTGCATGCTTTCTCATCTGTCTGGTGGTTTGTGTTTCAGAGAGGCTGTGTGACTCTGGAACAAACAGTCGGTTAGATGCCAGGAGGCTGGAGTTCTCACCCCAGGTTGGACTGAGAACTTTGGAAAGGTCATTTGGCTTTTTCCTCTGAAGTCTCGCTAAGGTCCATTCTAGAGCTAACGTGCTGTGTCTTCAAATTCGATCTCTTCTACTCCCTTTGCTACTTTTTTCATCTTTACACGTATGCTGTCTATTGTCATGGTATTAGAAGCTTGATTAGCCTGGTTAACTTCAAATACATAGATAGATAGTTAGATAGATAGATAGATAGATACATGTCTCCCTGGGTCTTATTTAGCACAGAAGGCAACCTGAGACCAAAGTTCATTTTAAGAAGAAAGTAAGTCAGTTAAAGAGCAGATGCTCTTCCCAGCCATCTTTGAAAAGATGTACTGTGGATCTCATTCTATTCCTGGGATGTGACACATTTGGCCTTAATGTTGGATTTTATTCTAATGCACTTTGATTCCTTCAAATATAACGTGGATGTATTAGGCTTTCTTGAGAGAAAGAAAGAAAAAAAGAAAAAAATAGTATAAAGTAGAAGGCTAGAGACAAATGATCCCTTCATTCAAATTCTCTACGGTGACCACATTTATGATATTAAATAAGCATGTGGGCATCCTCCCCCCAGATTTCTCCTCTGTAACAATAGGAGATAGAATGGGACCTACTTTCTAGGATTTGGGGGAAGATTGCATTGTAAAGTTATAATGCTGAGCTTAGAGCAGCTTTTAGTAGCCGCAGCAAGCATTTCACCGCAAACTTATTTGAATCATCTCTATCACTGTGTCAACGTTATTCTTCCAAATGATGGATGCTTACTGCATCCTTGTGAAGAAAGGATTAGAGAATTTAGTCTGTGGGGCTGGGAGAGCCATAACATTGCCACTGGGAAGTAGCCTTCCTTAGACCCAACATATTTGGAACACTGGTGACTGTTTAGATGGTGTTTGTACTGAAGACTTAGTAGGTGTCCCTAACAGAGATGAAGAAAAGGAAAACCAGGCACTTTGTTTTTGTGTCTAGTTAATCTTTGTTCATAGAGCAACTAGAGTAGAGTTAAAAGACATGAAAATTCAATATTTAAAACTTCAGAAGCCCCCCCCGCCCTGACTCTCCTGATGTATTCTTATTTTAATTAATTAGTTTCATTGGTACATTTTAGGTAAACATGATGATCACACTCATCATAGGAAATTTGTACCTGTACATGATATATCTTGATTCTTCTTTTTTCCCTGTTCCCTTCCCTTCCATTCAACCCCTCTTCCCCTCCTTATTTATAAAAGCTTTGTTTCCTTTTTTCCATTTTTTCTCTTTTTTCTTTTTCTTTCCTTCTTTTCCCCCCTTTCTCCCCAGTTTCCCTTCCCATTTGAAAATTTTCTTATTATTTCCCAATATCTATTATACATTTTGGTCCTTATTTACACTTTTGGCTTCTTACACCAGAGAAACTGTGCAGTATTTGAACACAGGTGTCTGACTTATTTTGCTTAAGAGTATGGTCTTAAGGTGCATCAGTTTTAATGAAAGACCTTAACACCCCACCGCCACAAATAGATCAACTAGGAAAAAAAATCAACAAAGAAATATCAGAACTGAACCAAGGCTTGTGAACAAATGGACTTAGTAGATATCTATAGAGTATTTTATCCCACAACATCAGAATACACATTCTTCTCAGCTGCACATGGGACAGTCTCCAAAATAGACCACATACTAGCTCATAGGACATCCTCAGTAAATAAAAGGAATTGAAATTACACCATGCATATTATCAGACCATAGTGCAATAAAATTGGAAATCAATGGCAAAAGCACCACAAAAACTACATAAATACATGGAAGTTAAATATCATGCTCTTGAACAACCAATGGGTTACAGATAAAATTAATCAGACAGTTTCTACAACTAAACAACAATGCCAAAACAGCATACCAGAACTTATGAGATGCAATGAAAATAGTCCTACAAAAATTTGTAGCAGTGAATTCCCACAACAAGAAAACAAAGAAAGCTCAAATAAACAATTTAATGTTGAACTTCAAGCTTCTAGCAAAACAAGTCAAGCCCAAAGCTCATATGAGGAAGGAAATTATAAAAATCAAGGTAGAAATTAATGAACTGAGCCTAAGTAGACAACACAAATCAGCTGAGGAGCTGATTCTTTGAAGGATTAAGTAAAATTGCCCCCTCCCCCATCCCCGACATCCCAGAGAAGGGAGAGGTGGCTCCTGCCCCTGCGGTGAGGGGTACTAGGGCTGAAGTCACACGGACCCTGCAGAAACCTCGAATACCGTCCATACCCACCTTGAGAACCAACATTCAAAAAGGATGGAAAATACAGAAGATATTGACAGATTCCTAGATATATATGAGTTATCAAGGCTAAATCAAGAACATATAAAAATTCTAAATAACCCAATACCAGTCAGTGAAATTGAAGATATAATTAAAAACCTACCAACAAAGAAATGCCCGGGTCCTAATGGATTCACTGCTGGATTCTACAAGAAATTTAAATAATATCTAATGGCACTACTCTTCTAACTGTTTAATGAAATCGAAAGGGAAGCAATACTCTCAAAGTCATTCCTGGAAGCGATCATAACTTTCATCAAAACCAGAGAAGGATCAAACCAAAAAAGAGGAAGATAGGCCAATGTCCTGATGTATTTGATTCTTGCAGCAGCTTCCTTTGGAAGCTGCCCCTTCCCTTTCTTCTTTATTCTTCATCTTGGCCTCCAACACTCCTGTGTCTTGTAAATTCTGCCTCCAGAGGATTCAGCTAGAGAAGGGTAGGGCTAGTTTTCTTCGGCAAGGAGAAGTGTGGTGGGATCTGTGGAGCTAAGGAAGATCTGGGTGCCTTTGTTGCAGAGCATGCTCTTGTGCAGGAACGCCCATTGTGGTACCTTTCTAAATCACCTGAGAAGAAGCATACCAAAGGACAGCAAACATCATCTTAAGCCATCAGTGTCTGATCTTAAATTAAGAAAGCATATTCTTCTCATTCACAAGATTATGACCTTGTTTCATGTGAACTAACAACTGTAGTCATCTGGGGAATTTTCCGCCTTCTTAGGCCTGTTCCGTCAGTGGCCAGCTAAGTGGGAATGGCTCTGATCACTAAGAATAATATTGTGACTCAGTATATTGTGATGAAGTACAGGGTAGTATTGCAGAGAAGCAGGAGTACAACTCCTACTATTCCTGTACATTATTTGTTTATTCCTGACCTCTGGAAAACTTGTAACATCCAGTGAGTGGGTGGACCCTGATACTGTCTGGGAAGAAAGTCGGGGGCTCAGTCTCCGCTGAAGATCCATTAATATTTCCAGCGTGTTAGGCTTTGTTTTTCACCATTACCTTTGAGTATTTGGAACTCAAAAAATATCAAAAGTTGTATTTATTTTTTCCAAAGAAATTCCAAAAATGTGCGGCTGAAAGCTGAGGGCAAACTAACAGGATAGTAGAAGAGAGACACTTGAATTATACTGTTGGGAGGAACAGTAGCCCAAAGTTAAGTTTGCCTGTTTGTTTGAAAGCTTTCTGAAGGAAGAGCTTGATTAGCAGGACCAGTTCTAAAGACTACTTCTGGGAGCATAGTGATCAAGTCTTCCCATTTTCTCTAATCATTAAAACTGTGTTAATGTCTCTCAGTTTCCATAGCTGTGCTACTGTGTCTAAAAACAGACAAACTATATGATATGATTCTTATACAAATTATGCTATCCTAATATTTTCTTCTAGTGGGAAATTCCACTGAGAATGATTTGAATTTAGTAACACACTCAGATGGAATGTTTAAAGGAATTTAACTTTCCAAGTACCTCCCAAAGCATGGAAATGTGCCTTTGCAGATGTTAATTCTATAAGGATATTGTCAGCAATGAAAAGTTTGAAAAATAGTTGAGTTTGACTACACATGATCCAGATTTTAAAAAGTAATGAAAGTTTTTGATAAAGCCACAAATTGTTGTGGTTCAAATTACAGAGCTCCAGTGTGGACCCCTGACCACTGATTTGTCAGGAATATTATGAAGGAGCTTATGATGGGGAGGTGTGTAGTGTATAATGTCACTTGGCAGGCTTGATTCAGCATGTTCATTTGAAGATTGTTTCCTTACTCAACTACCTTAATTGATTAATAGAGACATAGATCTCCAGCTGACTTTAGTTTAGGTTCCACAAATCTTCCACGGATCTCACTGAGAGTGTAAGATACAGTTATGAAGTATTATAGAAGAGTTGTGGTTTCTACGTGGAGTCCAGATAAGCAATTCAGAGCCCTGATCCCCAGTTGCAATCCTTTAAGTAGTGTTGAAAAAGGAAAAAGATTATTTCTCTGTCATTCTCTATAGAATAGAATGAAAGGCATTGTAATCAGGTTAGGTGTCACTTGGAAATATTAGGACATTTACGTCAAGAAAGGCAGAATTGTAATGTGACATGTTGTGGATACAGATGAACATGACCTTTTATTTTTCTTTGTATCCAAATTCTGATGGACAAGAATCAGGGCAGGCAGGATGGGGTTACAGGATTAATTAATTTCACTTGAGAAGAAAGATGAACAGGAAACACTAGCTGCAACAGTAGGGTGGACTTATTCACCAAGCTGGTAGAGGTTACAAACACAGCATAAAGCAGATGATGCTTCCGCCATTAACTCCCCTTAAGTGCGACTTTCTCAGTGTGGAGTTTTCTGTCATCATTTTGAAAGCCCTGTGTATTTTCATCCTTTCTAACTTTTGTAAGGTTATACTATTGTTACAGAAATATCCATATTTACTCTCTGAATTAAATAATACCTACTCATTTTTAGTCTACATTTTAAAATCTCCCTGTGGCACTCTTGAATTTGCAAGTTTAAGGTCAGAGAGATTGTGTGTGGATGGGTATCCTTTTGTCTACTTGTCCTAGGGCATGTTGGCTTTCTGTTCTGTTAGAGAAAAAGTGATCTTTTGTGGCACTATAGGAAGCATTATACTCCTCGAAGTAATAATCTGGCTGTCAATATATTGTGTAAAGGACAGATACACATAGGTATATCTCAATAATTGTGATATGCTGTAGAAGAAAATGGTGCAGTAGTAAAACTACTACCATCTAAGTTCCTAAAATGAACAACTGTATTTTTCAGGAAGAATGGAAATATCTATCTAATTTAATTCCTTTGGTCGTCGAGATATGTCAGAAACCCTGCCCTTTATTCTGAAGTGCCATTATGTTAGTGCTGAAATGCAAAATAATAAACCGCTGACATTTTTAGGAAAAGACTAAGCATCAAACAAGTGACAATACTTCAAATCTCTTGCGAGAATTATAAGATGATGAGACACCAAAGGGAGAAAAATGAGAAGTGGTTACAAAATCTTGTTGAGGTACAGATTTGTCATTTACCTAATTCTTATACTGTATTAGGTAGATTTTGTTTATATGGAAAAAAATTTTCAGTTTGGATTTATATAAAGCAATGATGAAGCACAGAAGATAGATGGTTCCAGAATTGAATTTCGTTTTGCTTATTATTAGTCAATTCACATATTAACACCAGAAGTGTATTGTCTGACTACTGTTTGTCCTCATGAAATACCTCACGAACTTAGCAGTGAGAAACAGTAGATTTCCGGTCCTCCCATCTCCTCTTCCTTTCCTTTGTTTCTTCTAGTATTTTGTTTCTTTTCTTGTCTTTAGCAAAATGTCAATATGAGTCTCCTTACCTAATAGTTTTATTAAATTAATTGAGTGTCCATCTAATATATATGTCACCTTCCTTTAGAAAAAATATTCACCAGATTTTACCACCTGAGGGGCAGCTAGTCATTTTGAGAATGCAGGTTGCAAGAACACTTGTATTTAGTCACTTGCTGGGTCATTTGTCTATACCTGAAATTACTTGCAGGCATTAAGCATGTGTTTATGACAAAGCAAGGAGGTATTTCAATCCAGAAGAAAAACTTCCAATTTAATATTATTTTCTTTTTTCTCTATATGTTGGTTACTTAGAGAACAAATACATGTATTTTTTAACTTGATGTCCCAAATGGCTCCAAGCAGGAGGTAGAACAGAAGTTTGGCTCTTTTCTGTGGTGCATAGATGTGTTCTCTCTGGCTCCATGGATCCATTTGTATTTGGACTTTATATTTTGTAAGATTTTGTAGTTTTGAAAGCAAAATTGCTCCTGAACATCTGTGATATGTAGTTTTGATGAGTGTTAGCCACACTTCAAGACTGTGGTTACATAGCTGTTAGTGTTCCCAGCATTCCTAACAAAGAACACAACTATTAAACTATTTACTGAGTACTATTGGTAAACATTTTCACAAAAGTATATTAAGCATATGTCATATGCCGTGGTATAAAAAATAGAAACAGTGAGAAACTCAGCAAGTAGGATCTTAATGCTCTACTGGCCTCAGCTTTGGCAGATTTTGAAAATTCTGTGATCATTGTTTTTCCTTATGTGACATTACTCTTGTTCATTCAAAAACATTTGCCTTGGTGTGGGGAATTATAGATAATTTGATGCAACAGGTTTAAGTTACCATTTTTCATAGTGAAAAGAATAGCTTAGCATGATCCCGATTTTCCTTGGTTTCCTCCCATTCTCGAAAGAAGCAGAGGTATTCACATTTCTTTGTCTAGCAGTTTTATAATGTCTTAAGAGATTAACAGTGAACATGAATGCGGGCCTATGGATTAGACAACAAAAAGCCTGAGACGTCCACTACCTTGCTTGCAGATTTTACATTTTCCAGCATTGCTGAGCGAGTATAGAAACTGAGAAAAGATAATAAGCACCAGAGTCTCAAAAGTGTTTAGTGATTCAAAAAATTCAGATGTCATGTCAGAACTGACAGACCGATGGAGCCGCCCGTGGCAGGCCTGCTTTTTTGTCCTGTGTTCAGCTCTCATACTGAGTGAATGCAGATGTTATCACGGTACCCCAGACAGGACAGTCAGTGAAATGTGACAAGCTGTCAGCAGAGTTACACTGCGTTGATTTTTGCTAAAATATCCACAAGCTTTATAGTTTCTCTTTATATATATAAAAAAAGCCCTCTTACCTCATTTAGCCAAGAGAATGGAGGCTGTCGGAGAGACCCTTTGGGTTGTTGTCACCCTTAGAATAGCTTGGGTGTTTTCTCTGTGGCAATTATAAATTAATAGTAATACACTCAAATATTGAACCCCAAAGTATCTCTCGGTAATTTTTTGACTTGTTTTATAATTTTGCTCGATTTATATTGGGATTCTACAGTTTGGCAAAGGACATTTGAATAGCCGAAAGAGTAAATATCTTTTCATTTGAACTTGGAGCCAAGTCAAGAGATTGAGAGTCTAAAGGGTCACTTCAAACAACAAAAATCTTTCTTAAAGAAGTTTAGGTAGAGAAAATGAAAATGTGAGTTTAGAGTAATCAAAAAGTGAGCTCTCCATTTCCACTGTGCATTTTTTACGCACTGAGTTAACACTGACAAGAGAAAAGTTTCCATTGAAAACAATCAGTTCATGGAAATCAATTCTGTTTGCACATATGATTTAGACATGTACGTTTTTCTTACAAAATTGGAAAATAGAAAGAGTAAAGCGGAAACCTTACAGAATCATCAGCGCTATAACATCTATATCTAAAGATAACGCTTACTTACTAAGTGATCTATTTTCTACATCAATATCAGATTCAATTTGACTCAAGAATTTGGAAACAAATTCAGAGCAAACAAACAAACAAACAAAAAAAGAAAATGAACTGAACAAAACCAAATAAAGAAAATAAACTTGGAAACTTCAGTATTAAATGTCTTCCTTTTAGTGATGTTAATGCTGTCCTTTAAACCAAAGACATCATAGTAACACTCACAAGATAGTTTATTTGTACCCTCTGGGTGCAATAATTGCTTGTTTTTTATGTGCCCTCCAAATGCTGCTATCGTGTAGAATCTATTCAGTTTTGAATTATAAATTGTCTGGTGGAAGATTACTTTGCAATCCGAGCTTCCACAAATTAACCTCTGTTTATACATTCAATTTGGAAACTAAAGGTGAAAGGAAAACATAAGCCAGACTTGTTTTACTCAATTTATATTGTCACTGACGACATTATCATACAATGAGAAACTGTTCTGTGATTTTGAAAAATGAAAAGGCAAGACATTTTGAAGATAGCATCTAGCCAAGTGTTTTTGTAAAACACAGAACTAAACAATCAAACGAAATTACGCATATGGAGGAAGTGATTTAGAATATGTTTTGCTGCTAATCGCACTCATGCCGAAGTTTTAAATTTCATCTGTCTGCTCAGATCTATTGTGAGCCATTAAGTGGCTTCCTTTTCCCGACAAATTGAATGGCGCAACTGCAAGGAGCTCTTTTGTTCTTTTAATTCGGTCAGCATGGAAATGATTTTCTCATTTCAGGCCCTTTTCTGTCCTCTCTTCATTGTGTCAATAAAATAGAGCTGTGCGGAGCCGCTCTAATCAGCTTAGAGTGCTAATTCATTGCGCGGGGATGCTATCTGTGTTTGGCTACAGGTGGGCACTCTAAGGGGTCAGTCTCCAGGGGAGTGTAATTGTGTGTCTCCTGGGGCTTGTTTGCAGAATGACCCAAAGCTGAAGCCCCAGCTTGGAGGGGGGGTACTGAACAAACATATGCCCATGCAAACATACACAGCTGTATCTTCATGGCGTCCTTTCACTTAGTTTGGCATTCTGAGGCTGTAGTAACATTCCTCGCGTTTTACCTCCTCCGTGATGAGCCATAAAACACAAATGCTTTTAAATTTTGCACACATTTCCTGAGGGTATAACCTATTTAATATTTCCAAGGTACAAGATAAAGGTTAGGTTGGGGTTTAGCATATGGTAATAGGACCAAATAAACTAAAAAGGGAAACAGAAACTGCCAATTTTGGAAAATATATTCTTTTATATCCTGTGAAAGTAGCTTACTACATCAATATGGGGATATTATGAACTAGTTAAATTAAGCTTTATGAGGATTGAAGAATTTCTGGCTACTTTGGAAGAGAAATAATGATCAGTGTTTTGGAATAAAGGAAAAATAATGCTTGGTATCAAGTTTTAGGTAATTAATGTGTCCTTGGTTAGTCTGAAGAGGTGGTAAATTTTTCTGGGGTTATGATCAGCGTGTCAAAAACACATTATGAGCATGAATTTAGGTACTGGATGTGATATTTTCATGGTATGATTAAAGAATGCCATGACATCTTGTCTAATATATTAGGAAAAATATATGTCTTATTAACAAAACAAGGGCAAATTACATATGCCCTAAATAATTTAAGAAATTTTGTAGAAATATTGTAATACGTCCAAATTAGCACAATATCAGAGTTTATATGATTATATGTAAAGTTGAGTGTACAGCAATAATTGGTTTGTAAAAAAGCAAGTTTTTTAAGGATACCTAAGATGAAAATAAAGTTACCTTCCCCATCTTAGAATATGCTCTTCGATAATAATTCTTTTATTCACTTTATTCCAATATTTTAGTTATAACTATAGCTAGTTTGGTTGATCTTGTTAACTGATGATTCCTGAGAAAAATGTTCTAAATTTCACTGATTCATTTACGTGTATTTATTTAGGATTGATTTGGAATAACATCAGAGGATGAAGGAGAATATATGGCCATGTCGAAATCTGGTCTCTTCTTTCACTTTTTCCATCATAGAGAAATATTCTTGTGTGCAGCTCCAAGACAATATGGATTTAAATTCCTTGGTCTTAACTAGAGTGAATTTTCCATTTTAATTATTGCTAATGATTGATGTTTTTTCTGATGTAAGCAATTACACTTTCAGGCAGAACTAGTTTCAGTGTTATTTTTCTGAAATTGGTGAGGTAGTTTATTCAGCTAATTCTGAGTTTAAAATTGCTTCGTTCTTCTTATTTCATTAGCCTATACATTTTTCTTCCATTCTAGATAACTGAATTTGAGGTGATTTTAGCATTTGCTATCTCTTAAGGAGGTTCGCTCCCTTGCTGCTCACCCGGTCGCCATCTTCCCCGGATCCTCATTTGCTATCTCTTATAAGTGGCCAAAACCTCTATGTATGCTTAAAGTATGAATTATTCAAGGGAAAGGAAAAAAGCAATGTTTCAGCAACTTGTTTTGGTAATTTTGTCTTCATAAAATAAATTCTAGCTGTTCGGAATAAATTAAAATCAACAATGTAACTTCCCCTTTGGGGAGAGGGTCTAAATCATAGTAGCCCAGTTTTGTTCCAGATAGCAAAGTTCTAAATTTCCTTTAGCTCAAATGGCCCGCCAAAACTTCAGAGAACAGCGAGACTACATTAGAAAGTACTATTTTAATAAATAAATTACCCTCTCTCCTTAAGTCTTCTGTTCTAATATTCCCATCTGCATTGAGTGGATTTATTTGTTGTAAAAATGTTGTTAAAATGAAGTCTCCTGGTGTCTCATTGCTGAACACACTGAGTATGGACCCAAGTGCTCATCAGCTGAAACGAAGCTGGTGTGTCTTTACTGTTTATTTCCGTGGTCAGCCCAAGCCTTGTGATGCTACTGATGATCATTTTGTTCCTTGAATGAATAAGACATGCTATTGGATATCAAAAGTCTGAGTTGAGTGGTAGAATAAAGTTTTTGGTGGTATCTTTCTTCTACCATCAACTTTTAAAGCCATAAAATGCCTTTTAAAAACATAGAATGAATACTTTCATGTGTATGTTTCAAGTTGTTAGAAAACCATGCAGTTAAATTTTACACCAGAGTCGAGGAGATAATTTCACAGTTACCCAGAAAGTCACCTTAGTATATGACTTCTCCTTGGATATTCACATATGTCATGTGATTTCTGGTATCCCACATTGCATAATATTGCTAGAAGTTACCAGTTTTGAGGAATTATTAATGTAACTTTCTGTGATATATCTATTTAAATTCAACCCTGTGATCTTCTATCCAATTATCTGCAACCTTCCAGAATATCTACCCTGTTTCAAATATAACTACCTCTCATATGTAAAGTGAAATATAAAATAACTCTAAAATTTATCAGACTCAAATGATTATCCTCATTTCCTTTTTATTTAAAACGAAAAATAAACCAACACTTTTGGTTAGTTCTATGGTTATAAAAATATGCTTTTTGGAAAAGCTGGGGCTCCAGAAAACAATTTCTAGAATAAGTGCTTATCATTCTTAAAGAAGAGGTCATTTTTCTGTGATTCAGAAATGAATAGGATCTGTCCATTATCAATTCTTCCATCGGGGAAGAAAGGAAATTAAGTTCCTAATTAGGTGAATTTGGACTAAAGAGGTGGGACATTGAAAGGATAAAGAGAATTGAGGGGTAGTTCATGTCATTTCAGACTAATGATAGGAAAGGAAATGAAGATGGGGGTGGGTGGGAATTGGGCCGGAAAGGTCAGTGACCTTATTAGGACAAGAGTAGTACTAGATCTTCAAAAGCATTTACCTGTGATAGGTTGACAAGGTGTCAGGGTCTGCGGATGGTCAAAGATGCAAGTAGTTGAAAAAGAGGATGGTAAAAATAAGATCACACATTTTAATAAGGAAAAGCATTTGAATGTTACTAGAGAAAAAAATAACAGTGGCCAGATTTGTAATTGCAGTTTTTTCTGAGTCATTTTTATGTGACATAAATTTTTTCTTTTACAACTAACTGGACTTGTTAGTGTGGAATAATGTTTCTTTTAAGGGTAAGGTTTCATAGTTAATATAATGAGTATTTATCCTGTATGTATTACTATTAGAAAGATGTAGAACTATAAATAAACTATAGCATAGCTTTATCATTTTAGATATAAAATTTAATTATTTGTTAAAATATCTATTATTATAGATATATAATACTTTGAGGTAGATGAAACTAATTTTTCCTTGGTAGTTTGAATTATCCAAAATATGTAAAAACATAGTCTTTAGCCACAGTCTTTCACAAATTCCTTAGTAAGGGGATTCTTAAACACATCTATATTAAAGATAATTTATATGAAAATATTTTTGCTAATGTTTCCTAATATTTTTACTTATGTAGATGAAATAATGAGCATATAATTTAGGTGTTCAGGAAAACAAATCAGGCTAGATAAAAACAATTACGTTATGAGATTTGAGTCATTTTCAATCTACTTAGGTTGCATATTGGTTAATAATTCTGTGCTCTTATAGAATTTTTTTAAACATTTGATGCTATTGACTGAGCATTTGGTGCTTCAAAGACACCTTTGATCTGATTATTTTTACCCAAAGAATGAATGATTTCACTTTTATTATTATAAACTCCAGTGATTCAAACACTTGACACTCTTTCCATGTTAATCAAATCTCTGCGGTAGACGTGAAGTGCAGATCTTGTATTTCTTTACTCTCTAATAAAGATACCACATAAGCCCCATAATTTAAAAATTTCAGGGAGCTGCGTTTAGATAAAATAAAAAACAAATAGGTATAATTAATTGTTTTAATATAGTTTATTCAATCAATATGTCCAAATCATTTTTATAATTATAAAACAAATTTCAAATTGTTACTGAAATATTGTTCCTTTTCTTGTACTAAAATCTTTGAAAAGCATGTATACTCTCCACTGTATCTTAATCTGAACTAACTACATTTCAAACGCTAGTAGCCACTTGCAGCTACTGGCTATTGCATTTCACAAAGTCTTGGAAAGCCCTGAGGACTCAGCCTCTTGCTATGTGACTCAGGTAGCCCCACTGGGAGCCCACGCATTCTATGTGTGGCTCAGGGTGAGGGGGCTGCTTGTCCCAGCTCACTTCAGGGGCACAACTTAGAGCAAAGTCCATCTCTTCCCGAGTCACAGTTCCCACTGCACTGCGTTAGAATGTGCTGCTACGCTCACTGTGTGGGCAAAGCTGGCAACATCTTGTGTAGGTGTAGGAGAACAAGCAGAACCCCACGTAACCCAGCAGCGTTAAATAAGGGATTGTTAAAACAGTCTTGAAGCTTTGCACAGTGAAGGACTGACCACCACTTAGGTAAAGGGTAGTTAAAATTTCTTTCACAAATTTCATATCACTTTATTAGAATCTGTAATATTAAAATATTAGAATCTGTAATAAATATTAATATTGTAAGTAGGCCTATTAATTTTAGTCATTAGAGATAATTTGTTGGGCTCTCCCTCTGTCTTCAATGGGGGAAAATAACAGGTCTTTCATTTTATTTGACACCAAGTTACTAGAGTTTTTACTTTGTTTTCCTGATAGGAAAATGATGGTCTCTTGGTATCATATTATTCATTCAGATCCAAAAGAAAAAACCTTGATTATTTGTACTTACACATTTTTCCATCCTTAGACAGTACCTCGAATTAAGCTCCACCTGACAGTGTCAATAAAAGGCTACTGGTTACAATTTATGTGGAAAGCACGAACAGGAAAGATACAGGTCCTCTTTCACAGAACTGGCAGCTGACGCTGTTGAGCCTGGGCTGACGTTCCCAAGTGAATGAGGTGGGGCAGTTGAGTCATATGATAACAATATTGTCATCCTGGACAGCACTCTGGCTGCATCAATCAGCCCAGGTCTGTGAAAACTAAATCGGTGAGCACCAGGTAAATGTCTTGGAACCTTTCTGAGTTACAGTCATGCGTACCTGGCCCCATAGAAGGGCCCCCCACTGACCAGTGAGGTGGCCAGACGTCTGAGGAAAGAGGGGTTGTTGTCACTGGAGAAACGGAGCTTGTAATAGCATCATCCTGTCTTTACTCTCCACGGTAGAAAACTTCTACTAGGCCAACAAGGCACAGGGTAATGAGAAACATGCCACGCTTAAAAAAACCAAGAAAGAGCAAGAGTGAGGGCTCTAAGCTACGAACAGGAAACAAATGTGATCAATTACTCCAAGTGTGGCTCTCACAGATACCTTATCTTAGAGCTCCTTAAAATAAAAGCCTGATTGTTACCAAATGGGTCTAAGAAGCAAAGGAGGAAAGCGTTCACAGGGGAGAGCGAGAAGGCCTACGGGTTCGCGGGGCGGGGGCGAGTACAGGGGGACGGGCGCATGACTTTATACTGATGTAAAAAGTGCACTTCTACAGTTTCTCTGTCTCCTGAAGTATTTAGAGAAGTAGTTAACAACCAGTCATAGCCTTAACTGAGCAGGCAGTAAAAAAGCTCAGTGTTTGAAAAATAAATGTACCCCGAATATGACACGGGATGGGAGGGAGAGAGGGAGGCCAACAGCAGCATGTCAGGCTTCTGGTGGTTACGTTAAGCGCTCTTCCTATTCTACATAATTATTTAGCTACAATATTTTAGAGAAGAAAGGTTATTTTTGACGTTATCACAGAAAGGCTCCATGATAATAAATACATAGAAATGTTGACTCAGAATTAAAATATTCATTTTATATTCAATGCCTGCAATTTTAGTCTATGTATAAAATATTTATTCTTTAAAATAAATAACAGTAATTGCAGTGTTAATGTCATTCATCTTAAAAGGACTGCTTTGTTTAGGTAGCGCACAGAGAAGAAGGTAGGATCTCATGAAAAGGTGTGAGTATATTTTGTTCATCCTCAAGTAAGCAAGGAAATTTCAGGGTTAAGGCTCTGAGTAAGCACCTCAGGGCTGGCGGATCCTGGCTACATATTCTCTGAATTTCCCCCAAGTGCAATAGAATTAACACTATCCCTTTCTTGGAGATCTTGGGTCAGTAAGTGTTACAGGATTATGTTATGAGGTGTGACTATAAAGTAGTAAGACTCTTTTTCACACTCCACACCCAGAAACAGCCTCTTTTGAGTTCAGTGGATAAAACATAATAATTTTACTCAAGGCATTCACCTCATCAGGTTCTCATGCGCATGTGTATACAAATGGACAGAGGTGGAATACTCAGTCTTCCTTCATTCTCGCATAAACCATTGCTGCTTTCTCAGGGGGCTGTGACAAAAACAGATGGAATAGTTATTTTAGTTGCTACAAATACTTCCTTAAAGCTTAATATCTTGCCATGAAGATGCCCTCTAGATAAGCAGAAAAATAATCATCCATTTGCAGAGGACTTTGTTAGAATGATCTTGTCATCCTGTCCTTTCCATATTTTTCCAATTAAGTCCTCGCCTGCTGGAATCAAATGTCTTCACAGGGTGGCAGGCTGCTCCAGTCTGCTATTTTGCACATATTCTGTAGCATGCTTAGCAATTGGACTTGTCAGTCAGTCAACACATATTTATTGGGCGTTTATGTGGCAAACCAGACAAATCTATTCCCTAAGCTCTGGATCTTATGTTTTCAGGGACCTGTCATCCATGCAGAGTTTCTAATTGCAATTTGATTTTTCAAAGTGGACTCATATACATTTGAATTGCACAAAGAGAAGATTGGATTTTAAGAGTAATAGAGTCCCCTTATGATGGGACTTTTTGATCCACTTAAGGCCTGTCCCTTGCCATATGGGTATCTTTCGGTAAATGGGTAAGTGAAAGAAGCGAGTAAGCCCTCGGTCCTGCGGTGGGCACACTTCTCTCCTTAGTTCTACAGTGTCTGGCATAGCATTCCAGAAACTTTACATGAAAATATACTACGGCATGTTTGTGGACAGAAACATTTTTTCTTGCAAATATGTACCTATATATTTATTCACTTATCTGCTTTGTTTCTATAGTAACATTTTAGAGCTCTTTGTGTGTCTACTTTGCATTGTTTTAAAGATTTACTTAACTAAGCCATCTGTCTTCACCCACTCCCCTCCCCCATGACCAATGTTTTCATTACATTTCTTTCTAGATATATGATGATATACAAATAGAAGCAAAGTTCAAATGTTTTATTTCTCTTGTTTTTCTACAATAGTGTACACTAAGCATACTATCCGGGAACTTGGTTTTTTCACTTCACTGTTTATCTTGCAAATCATCCCATATCAGTATTGAAGTACCACTCCATTCTTTTTTGTTTGTTGCATAGTATTCCACTGAATATATATACACACATACCATAATTCATTTACAGGTTCCTCTGTTGTTAAACATTCAGGTTATTCTCCAGAAAAATGGCTATTATTTTTTCTTTTTTTTTATTTTAAAAAAATAAAAGTACAAAAACATATTGACAAACAGACACCAATTAGCATAAAAAATAGTACAATCACAACTAATCTATAGACAAGGTGATATGATCTCAACAGTGGTCATTGCTTTATCCATTGATATCTTCGAAGTGTAAATACATAAACCCATATACAGACATGCAAATTTAGTCAGA
>PVLD010020019.1:0-34907 GCA_004027595.1 Dinomys branickii
GACTAAATTTGCATGTCTGTATATGGGTCCATACATCTACAATTCGAAGATATCAATGGATAAAGCAACAACTACTGTTGAGACCATATCACCTTGTCTATAGATTAGTTGTGATTGTACTATTTTCTATGATGATGGGTGTCTGTTTGTCAATATGTTTTTGTACTTTTATGTTTCTAAAATAAAAAAAAAAAAACAACAAAATAAACAGTAAAAGGAATTGGCAATGTAGTTTAGGAGTAGAGTACCCCTGGGTTCAATCCTCCATACAGGAGAAAAAAAAATCATTTTAAATCTTTAATGCTCTTCATCCCATATATTTCCCCTTTTATTTTAGAGTTGCAATAGTTTGGATCTTAAATGTCCCCCAGAGATGCATGTCTGGAGTCCTGCTCCTCATCTGGTTGTGATTGGGAGATAGAGGGAATTTGAAGAGGTGGCCTAGTAGGAGGTATTGAGGTGACTGGGGTTGTTTTTAAAGGGGACTGTGGTGTCCAGGTGCTTCTTCCCCTTCTTTTTCACTTCCCAACTACTAGGTAAGTGATTTTGTTCTTCTTTGCCTTCCCATCAAGACATTCTGCTGTGCCTAGGGAAGCAGGATCAACCGACCATAGACGGAATCCACCGAAACTGAGCCAAAGTAAACTTTTGCTTTTTATAAGCTAGTCATCTCAGGTGGTTTTTACTGTGACATAAAACTGACTCATACACAGTGTTTACAAGATGTAGTAAAAAATATGGTGAATATGTAACTTTTCCCCAAAAATGTTATTAAAGTAAAGGGTGTATGACCATCAACCCCCCCCAAAACATTCCCTATTCCTTCAAGCACATGTATGCCATCATTCTTGCCACTTTCTGGAGCAGTTCTGGAAATACTCTTTCATGAGTGTCTTTAGTGCCTTGATACCCTTAATCAATTCAAGATATTTACCTTTGGGGAAGAGGCACAAGTCACACGATGCCAGATCCAATGAATAAGGTAGATAAGGACATCCTTTAATGTTTTTGTTTGACAGAAATTTCCAGAAATATATGATCAGTGAGTAGTGATAGGAAAGTATGGCAAATGTTGAAATAAAAAAATATTACAATAAAGACATTGCTATTAGTCTTCCATCAGAATATCTTTCCTTTCTCCACACTTAGCCCAGAATTCTTGTCAATGTGTCTTGTACTGTAATTTTTTAAAATTAAACATTCACTGTTTAAATAAATCTCCATTGTGTGATTCTTACATCCTAGTCACCCTCCCTCACTCACATGTTTTAGTGTCTGCCTCGTGGCTCTTAGTTTTTGTTTCAACCATTTAGTTTCATTTCCAGGGTTTTAATCTCTACTGGAGTGCAGCCATTTGTCTTATTTTAAATCTTTCTAGTTACATCTTGCCTTAAAAGTAAAATTCAAAATTATTTTATTGGAGTTGTAACTTTTCTTCCAACTTTCTAGGCCTAAATTTCTTAAATTTTATTTTTTAGTTTTGGGATGTTTTATTTCTTTCATTTTAAAAACTACATTTTTTCTTTGTATTGAATTTTAAATAAAATTGCTTACTTTTAAGTTTACTTTAAAAATGTCTTTTCTTGCTTAAAATACTTGGTGGTAAGCTCATTTTAATCTTTTAGTCTTCTTTTATTATAGGAATTAAATCCAATTTATTACCTCTTAGTTCTTATATTTTATTATTTTCTATGATATGTCTTCCAAAAGGTAGCAGAAGGTATAGGCCTGGAAGTCCCACTCCAGACAGGCTGGAGGTCCTCTTCCCTCCAGTTCACCCTATAAGGTCACCCATTCTCCCAATAGAGACCAATCCTGTTAAACCCTCTCCTCACCTGGATGAAGAGAACCTGGGGTGGATCCTAGCCCCAGGCAGGAGGTTTCATTGTGCAGAGAAGCCTTGAGAAGCAAAGTCCCATGAGCCTTCTTCCTGCCTTTGCTCTGTGCTGAGGCCACTGGAGTACGGGATTGTTTCTGACTTCAGGCTTCCTCAGCCTGCTATGCTCAACTCAGGGCTGACAGGAAGCTCTTTGGAGAGGGCTGGACCAGGATCCAGCCCTTCTGGATGGATGAGATGTTAACATAGGTGATTTCCCTCCAGGTCCCCTTCGAGTCCCTTTGGAGGAAACCCTAGGGGAATCAGTCTGTCTTCTCCCTGGCCCACTATTACCTAATCCAAAACTCTACTTCCACTCTATTTTGGGGAAGGATATTTTCTTTAGGCCTTTTATGACCAAGAGTTTGTACCTTTAAACTCCTCTCCTGTGCAAATCTTACTGTTCCCAGAAGTGACACTTGGGAAGGCTCCTTGGCTCTTTCTGCAGTAAGCACTGCCCTAAGTCCACCTCATCTTATTCAGAAACCCTGTAAACGCCTTCCTTCTGGGAACCATTTAAACATAAGTTGCTGTAGTTCAGGGGAGCTTAGTACTCTGGGATCTGTTGAACTACTTTACTGAGGAAAGGCCAACTGATTTCACTTTAAAAGCTGGACCTAAAACCCCATATATATGAGTATAAAGAGAATCTGTACATGTAGTAGAGAAGTAGGTAGATAACAATCTGTGATTTGCACATATTTAGCCTGAGAAATTCTCTACTGAATCTGGGTAGATGCCATCTGGCTGAGGAATGTCCACAGACTCTTCATTTTGGTATATTATTCTTTAGGGATCCAAGAGCAGGAAAAATCTTTTTGGTAAATGTAGAAGGTGCGCATTTGCCACAGTCCAGTCTGCTCTGCCTTGATTCTGAGAACCAAGCATAGGATGCTCCTCCCAGAAAAGTCCCTGCCTATGCCTAAGAAGCCAGCAGATGGATTGGAATGAGAATGGGATCCAGGGAACATAAATAGCTCTCAGAAGAAATCTCATTTTTCCTACAGCACTAAATATCACCCTTCCTATGGCAGAAGCTCATTAAAATGTGCTCTATGGCTTCTCATGAACCCATACCCATACCTTCCCTTGCACTTCTGGGAAGGTCGGATAGAACTGAGACACAACACTATACCCACCTGAGAACGAGAGAAGGAAGCTCAAGGTCCTTCCTCTTCCAAGCACCAGGACAGAGAAAGGGTTTTGAAAGGAGGCAAAAGCAGAACCCAAACCACCATGTTCCAGGCAAATATACAATGCTCTGCTTGCTCCTGGGCTGCACTTTCCAGTGAGAGCCTTGGGTATGAAGAGAGGGGAGGGCAGGTACACTTTCTTGCCTGCTTTGGCCATGGGCTGGTTGTGGTGGCCTCTCACCTAGGCAAAACCCTCTAACCACAGCAATCAGCTGAATCCATCAGATGACTATGTGTGTTTGGCCACAAAGTTTTGGAGCAACTATGCGCACATGTGTGCTCGCTCTGTTTTTCCCAGGACACTCTAAACTGGACTGGAGGAAGGGAGGGTTCACAAGGAACTGTGGAATAAATGTAGAGGGACCAGCTTCTGACTGCAGAGATGCATTTCATAACCATGCTGCTGAGCACGCTGCGAGACAAGGGCAATCAGACAATAGTGATGGGAGGTCAAGGTGGGCGGCTATTCTGAGGAACAGCACCGTCATGACGCCAAGCATATTAAAAGGATAATGTACTGGATTCAAGGGCCACTTCTTAAAGGAAAAAATATTTGGGAGTAACTAGGTACAGAGAGGTTTATCACAACATTCTCTATAACTTTAAAACAAAACAACAGAAACAACTACACATAACTTAAATGCCAAGGTGTAGAGCTTAGTTGAATACATTCAGATTATTTTAGTCAGTGCACATGAACTCTTTCCTACTTATTGACATACAAAACTGCTCTAATATAATAGCTATCTTTTAAAGACTATTTCAATTTGCCATATTTCTTGTTTCTGAGACACTAACAACTGAAAGGGACACCAGAGGCTTAACACCAAAATTTTTAGGAAGAAACAATCAGCACATAAACACACATTAATTACAAAATGTAGCCCAGTGTAAGAAACATTAAAAGATAAGGATGGATGGATGCTTTAGAATAGGAAAAATATAGTATATCTGGGAAATTACTCATGGTTCTTATTTTATTCTTTTGCTTTTTGTATCTTCCAGATTTTTAGTAGTAATCCCTATTAGCAGGAGGGAATGCCTGGGTCTGGCCGGTGAGTCCCACCATGCGCAGGCCAGGGCCACTGAGGGTCTGTACTGCCCCTAACTCATCCCACCAGGAAGGCTGAAGGAATTACTAGGTGGGCAGCTGTAGAAAAAAATTCTAGAATCGCTTAGTCCCTGCCTTGCACCTTCCTCTAGAGACCTGATTTACCAGCTAGGAGCAAGACTGCATTGCCCCGGCTCGTAGTGAGGTTAGAGCAAGGGTCTTGCCCTGTGGGAATGAGAATGGCTGACCCCTGGGGGCTTAGATTCAGCTCTAGGGTTTCATATGGTGGAGAGGCTGTTCTGCACTCTCAGATTTATGAAATAACAGATCATGTTGGGTTGATACATTGTGTCAACTTGAGAAGTCTAGAGGTTTGACTGAGTGACTCAGGAGGAAGTCAGGGTGCTTACTTTGTATACATCCTGAGCCTATGGAAGAGGAGGGCATGGAGATTGTGTGAGAGCTACACCCCCCCTGGGTGGGGGTAGCTTGTTTACAATGTAAGGGAGAAAAAGAGGCTGCCTGCAGCCACTCCTCCCTTTTTGCTCTTGTGGTTTTGGCTGTGTTCTGCTGCCATTAACGTTTGCCCTCTGCCATGTGCCACTCTGTCTCAGAACCAGCCAAGTATGGACTGAAACCTCTACAAACTGTGCGCTAAATAAATCTTTCCTTCCTTCATTTAGGGGGTTGGGTATTTTGTCTCAGCAAGGAGAGAAAAGTAAACAAGACACCAGGTACCTACTTTTTGGTCATACTTCTCAGTACAGCATCTAGGCATGGACTCTTTCAAAACATTAAACAAATTCTTTGACTGGTACAGTCAGAACAAAATAGCTGCCCAAAGAAGAAATGTAGTACAGCACAGCCAAGCCTCTCAAGAAACAATGCTTGGTGTGCTCTGCACAGACAAGAAATCAGGGCCTTCAGGACTGGCCTCTCTGGAGACCACGGAACAAGTAGGAACCCCACCCAGACAGGGCTCCCTTCTCCCTGCTGCAGCACCAGAATCCAAGATGCCACTGAGAAAAGCACCTGCTTTTTATCCTCTTTGCAGTAACTCTTGGTTGCTAAGCAGATCCCTTGGGTAACCATGTGGGCATAAAACCTTTGCAGAACTGCCAGGAATCTGCTTCACCCGATTGTCAAAGTAGAAAATGGAATTATTCCTCTCACCTGTCACTACTGCGCACAAAGCCTCCATTATTGAATGGTGATGGCTCAGAACGTTGTTCTCACCTACTTGCAGGAATATAAATGAGTTTTGCATTATTTTACCCCCAAGAGAGAATGGGAGCAGAGAAAGGGGGTGTTGGGACCTCTCAAGTTGACTCTCTTGGGAGCCAGTGATTGGGAAGAAGTGGGTGGAACAGACCAGTTTGCCTTCTGCCCTGGGAAATCAGTATTTCTAGCAGAGAATGGGTGCTTGTTTTAGGGTAAGCTCTCCTTAGGCTCACACATGACTGCAGACCCCTCTCAGGCCAACCTCCTGAACCAGCATCTCGAGGGGTGAAGCCAAGGAGCTCTGCATATTAAAATTTTTTATGGGTAAGTCTTCTGAGCACTGTGTACATTGAAGCTTGAAAATCAATGGTTTCTCTACACAAACATGTGTACAAATATAATACAATAAAATATTACAGCTGTTAGGACAAAAGTGCAAGAAGGAATGAGACAAAGGAAGGGTCGTGGTTCATTTTAACTGGGAGTATAAGAAAAGTGCTGCTCCGGGCTTCAAGCGGTGAGGAGGCCTTCTGTAGACAGAGTGGGAAGTGAAGAGGGATGTAGCTGATAGAAAAGAACTGCTAGCAAAGATACAGTGAGAAAGCTTGCCTGGCGAGTGAGGAGAAACAGAAGAGCAAAACAGCCCAAGTACACGGTGTTCAGGAGCCCTGAGTGAAGAAGAGGACAGGGAGGTGAGGCGTTTAGCATTTCTGCTGCAGTCAGTGAGCTGCTACCAAGAGTATTTGGCAACAGAGTGCTAGGATCAGATTTGCATTTACTGAAGGCCATTCAGAGGTGGTATTCAAGATGGATTGTGAAAGCACAAGGTAGGAGGCAGAAGACCAGCTGAAGTCTCCTCTGGCAGCCCTGGCCAGACCCAGGCTGGGTAGGAGGGTGGCAGCAAGGAGGTCCCCTCTGGCCCAGGTCCACTCCTCCTCTGCTGTGTAGCTTCAAACTTATATGCCTGCCATGATACTGTTCTTTTTGTATTTATTGGTTGTGCTTTTCTGAGACAAAATCCCTCTTTGTAATTTTGGCTGCCCTCAAACTGACTATGTAACCCAGGCAGGGTCCGAACTCACAGCAACCCTCCTAACTCAGCCTCCAGAGTGCTGGGATTACTGGGATAAGCCACCACGCCCAGCTCACCATCATATTGTTTAAATCACTTGAACAAAATTATTTTTTGAAATTAAAATGAATGGGACTTTTGATGAAGCAGCAATTGTGACAACAATGTTTCTTTCAAAGGACTTTAAAGCACATTTAAAATATCCTCATGAAACAAGCAATGGCTCTCAGCCAAGTCAGTGAACCTGATGCTTCTCAGAGGGGTGTGTCAGCATACAGAGGTACATATAACCACAAGGTTTTATTGTAAAGTAGCTTCTGGAAGCCTACAATTTCTTTGAAGATCAGGGCATTATCTCTTCTTTGGTTAAGCAACAAACATGCACTTGGTGCCAGTCTCGATGGACGGCTCATCATTCTCACATCCTAGCTATCCATAAGACACGGTGGTTGGAGTCTATGATCTTTAGGTCTTTTCATGCCCCAACCTGCAGTGGCTTTTTATTTCTAACTAGTTAATATCCTCACCCTTTCTCTCTAGAATTTACAGCGAGGTCACTTTTTCTATTTCTGTAAGGTCACCCCCTTAATCCATATTCCTGCTGTTAGCAGCTTTTCTCCCAAGGTCTTAGATCCTTTCAGTCTGAGGTAGGGCCTCTCACCCTCCGGCTTGCAGCTCTGGCTCAGCTAGCAGGTTGGGCTGCTGCCTCTCTCCATCCGCCTTCTCCAGGGCAGCTGCTTTCCTCAGCCTAATTTTAAGCAGGGAGGGTGAGGAGGAGGTAAAGATGGAGTAGCCCTTTGCACCTGCAGAGGGAGCTTCTGTCCTCCCTTTGACTTTTCCCTCAATCACTGCTGGCTTGACATTTCCCCCTTCTTAACTGAGAAGTTCCTCCTGAACTCTCACTTGGAGTTTGAATTATTTTGCATTCAGTGACTTTTCAGCTTTTGAGTTAACATTTAACAACTTTGCCTGTCAGCCTCCCTTGCTTTTTCTCCAAAATCCTGTAAGAGAGCTGAAAGGAGTTACCCAGTTGAAGTCACTGCACCACTCACAGTGGAATTCTGCTGAAATCTGAGCAAAAAATTTGACTTTCATTAAGCAAAGGAGGCAGGGATATAACCCGATGCTCTAAGTTCATTGTTCACACTCTCCCAAACCTGACAGCTGTACGCGTAGGGATTGTGGTCAAGGTTTGGAAAGTTTTGTCATAAATAAAACACTGGTTTATCACAGAAAACAAATGTTGACAAATACATTTCTCCAGAGAGGAGAGGGCCCTGGCAGGTTAACATTAACTTACAGTGTTAAACAGTTAAACCAAGAGAAGCACTCAATGAAATCTCCTCATTTTCAGAAACTTCAGACAATTAAATGTTATTCTGTGTTTTTTAGACTATTTTTATTAGTACATATTTATCATACATATTGATCACATTCATCATAAGGAACTTGTACCTGTAAATACAATCTTAATTCTTCTTTTTTCCCATGCCCTTCCCTTCAATCTGTCTTCCCCTCCCTTTTTACAAAAGCTTTGTTCTCACTTTTTCCTTCTGTTCTCTTTTTTCCTTTTCTTTTCCTTCCTTCCCCTCCCCCCTCCCTGTTCCCCTTCCCATTTGAACACATTCTTCCTACTTCTAATATCTATTCTCCATTCTACCCCTTATTTACCCCCCGAGTTTCTCATATAACAGAAACAATGCTATATTTAAACTCATGTATCCAATTTATTTTACTTAAGATTATGCTCTCAATGTGCATCCACTTTCCTACAAATTATTCAAGTTTGTCTTTCCTTATGGCAGAGTAGTACTCCATTGTATATAAAGAACATATTCCTTATCCATTCATCCTTTGATTGGTGTATGGGCTGTTTCCATGATTTAGCTACTATGAATTGGGCTGCTATAAACATAGGTATGCATATATCACTGTGGTATCCTGCTTTTAAATCTTTTGGGAAGATGTCTAGAAGGGAAACAGTTGGGTCAAATAGAACTTCTAGTTTTTTGAGGAATCTCTACACTGATTTCCAATGCGGTTGCACCAGTCTACACTCCCACCAGCAGTGGAGTAGGGTTCCTTTTTCCCCACAGCCCCATCAGATTTTGTTATTGGTGGATTTCTTCATGATAACCATTCTTTTTGCAGTGAGATGGAATCTCAGTGCTGTTTTAATTTGCATTTCTCCAACTACCAGTAATGTTGGGCATTTTTTCATGTATTTATTTGCTATTTGTAGTTTTTCATCTGAGAAGTGTATTCAGGTATTCAGTGTATTCAGGTATTCATCTTTAGATTGGGCCTTTAAATTTGGAGATCTGATTGAGTTTATATATTCCAGATATTAGTTCTTTGTCTGAGAACAACTTTTAAAATTTTTTCCTATTCTTTTCACTGTCTTCACTCTGTTATCTCTTCACTCTGTTGGTGCTTTCTCTTGCTGTGCAAAAGCTTTTTAATTTGATGTGATGCCAGTTGTTGGTTCTTTGTAATATGTTCTGTGCAACCGGAATTTTGTTCATAAAATTTTTGCCTATACTTATATCTTCAAGAGTTTTATCTATTTTATCTTTCATCAAATTAAGTGTTTTTGTTTGTATATTTAGATCTTTGATCCATTTCAATTTTAATTTAGGGCATGGTGCAAGATATGGTTCTAGGGTCAATCTTTTTCCAGCACCATTTATTAAAGAAGCTGTCTCTCTCCCCATGAAAGGGTTTGGCCCCTTTGTCAAAGATAAGGAATCTGAGTGTGCACCTTCTATCTTCCTGAGACTAATTCTTGAGTCTATTTTAAATGTTCATTTGCTCAAGACAAGCCACATAATGATCTCTCAAGGACAGATGAATGTGCAAGATCCTTGAAAAAGAATCAGTGCGAGAATGTGTTCAGTTATAATTCAGGGAGAAAGAATTTAAATTAGATTCATAAAGTAATAACATCTGAGTTTTCTATTATGTCTCAAGAACACAGCATCATTATGCCTGATGCCATTAATCAACAGGGAAATTAAAATTAAAAGCACAACGAGATACTCAATGTATCTGCTAGAATAGCTAATATATAACACAGGAGTCATGGCCAAGTTTATTATAGAAATTAACCTGGGTCAACGGCTGAGGTCCAAACTAGAGCACATTGTCTTGTATATGTTAGAAACAAAGCTCATCTGCATTAACAATAATAATGATATCTATATAACAATGGAAAAAGACAATCAATTCTTTATTGTATCTCCTAATGTGCTAAGCATTGTGCTGTACATATTTATGTCAATGTTTTTATTTTTACAGATATGTGTATACAAAAAGAAATCACATTAGGAGTTAAGCAGTAGGATAAAGAACAAGTAAATTTTTTATTATCAAGTTTCTGGATGTGGATAAAAGAAGGGAAAAATTAAGACTTCTCAATCTATAGAGAAAGACTAGATGAAGTTTTGACAAATGTAAATCTAAGAGTTTGATCGTCTTCATATAAAAAGGTAATTAGAGAAATTGATTTCAAAATATTATAAAGTAATTATGTAAAATACAAATATATAATATAAAAAGTAATTATGGCACCTCAGTATTGGTATAAAGATAGATATATTGGTCAGTAGAATAGAATGAAGAATCCACACATATGTGATCAACTGAACTTCAACAAAGGTGACAAAGCATTTGAATGGAGAAAGGATAAACTTTTCAACAAATGGTGCTGGGATAACTGGATCAGTTTATTTGTCCATGTTTATAGTACCTATAGTTCATATTCATCTCTGAGATGAATTCATTCTCTCTCTGAGAGTGTGCACCTGTAATTCACACATCTTAATTCATTTTATTCCTTTCCCTCTCCTTCCCTCTGCCTCTAGATCACCTTCTCATTTGCAAAAGATCTATCTCCCTCTTTCATATTGTCTTTTTATTTTATTTTAAAAAATTATTTATACTTTGGGTTTATCATATAAGCAATGTGATATTTCAGTTTGTGTGTCTTATTTATTTCACTTAACATTATGGTCTCAATCAAGGAGGATCCATTTTCCTAAAAATGACTCAAATGTGTATCATCCTATGTGGCAAAGCAGTAATCCATCATGTAAAATATCATGTTTTTCTTTATCTTTTCATCTGTTGAGACATATAGGCCATTTCCAAGATTTAGCTTTTTTGAGTTGTGCTGACATAAACATGGGTTGAGGCCATTTACATTGAGCATTATTGCCTTATTTTTCTGTTGTGGGTGCCTTTACTTCTCCCATTTCATTTAACTGCTATTAATTCCATCAGACCTTTTGGTTTTGTTGACTTTATTGTCTCTGTGTAGGTATTCTTGGGAATTTTTTGGAGTGTTGAGACAGTGGTCACCAATTTCCTAATGTGTTTTTTGTCATGGAATGCCCTTATTTCTCCACTGATTTTGAAAGATAGTTTTGCAAGATATATTAGTCTTGGTTGAAAGCTGTTTTCTTTAGGGGCTTGAAACACTTCACTCCAAGGTCTTCTGGCCTTTACAGCTTGTTTTGAAAAGTCTGCTGTAATCCTAATGGGTTTACCTGTATAAGTGTTTTTTTTTTTTTCTCTGACAGCTTTTAAGATTCTGTCTTTGTGTTTGACTTCTGTGATTTTAACTGTTACGTGTTGTGGGAAACTTCCCTCGTAATTATTTAGGGTTCTATAAGCCTCATTTGCCAATCTGTTGAGCTCTTTCCCTATAATTGGAATGTTTTCTGTCAACATGTCTATAAACAGATTTTTTTATTCCATGGTGTTACCCTCCACTTTTTCTCTGATTCCAATTGTCTTGGGTTAAACTTTGCATCATGTAATAGCTGTTGGATCAATTTTCCTTGCTTTCTTATTTTAAGAGATCTCTGAGTATATCATCTTGCACATCTACTCTGTCCTCAAGGCCTAACATACTCTCCTCCCTTCTGCTATTCATACATTCCAGAGAACACTTTCCCTCCAGGATTTGTTCCAAGGGCTGTTTTCCATGGACTTTTCATGGACTCTATTTGTCATTCCTGTTTTTAATGCTGTGGTCAGCTCTTCTAAGTTGTTATTTGGTTCCTCTTTAACCGTAATGGTCAGTTTGTTTGTTAGTTCCACTCTCTGGCCCTGTCATCCTTGAATTCACGGAGTTTCTCTGCTTCCTCTTTAATCGTTTTGTGCTTCTCAGCTATTTGGTGTCGTATTTCTTCTCCATCAGAGCCTTGGACCTGCTTTAGGACAGTTAGGAGTCTTCAGGGCATTTTGTTGCCTTGTTTTTACATGTTCCCTGTGTGTGTGTGTGTGTGTGTGTGTGTGTGTGTGTGTGTGCGCGCGCGTGCGCGAGCAAGCAAGCGCAAGCGCGCGTGCCGAGGGCCGAGGTAACAGAGCGCTGGGATCTCGTTTCCTGCCTCGCTTACCCCCTGGGAAGGGCGCCCCCGTGGCAGACCCCAGCCCACGCAAGACCGTGGCCTGGTCCCCAGCGAGTACGCCCCTAGTGGGCCTGGGACGCGCAGTGGCCCGATTCGGGGGGCGGGGGCGCCTGGCTCTGCGCCGCTGTCCTTCGCTTCCTCCCCTGCAGCCCGGCTCCTGGACCCCCGCTGCTACGGACCCACCTGGCCTCCCAGGGGGCCCAGCCTCCTAGTTTGTCTCGCTGCGCGACCTCTCTACCCCCGGCGGCACTGAGTTGACCACAGCCAGGCATGCAGTTCAGTCCCGAGGATGGTCTTCGGGTGACTGTGTCCCTCCTGACACTGCTGCCCCGCCAGCGGCCTCCCTCCTGCACACCGCCTTCCCTGCCTGAGAACCCAGGAGACATACAGGGCCTCAACCCGCACCTCACACCATGCAGGAAAAGCAGGAATCGTGTTTCAGTGTAAG
Organism: Dinomys branickii; assembly: GCA_004027595.1. Taxonomy (NCBI): domain Eukaryota; kingdom Metazoa; phylum Chordata; class Mammalia; order Rodentia; family Dinomyidae; genus Dinomys; species Dinomys branickii. Next base: position 12,276 of record PVLD010020019.1, read on the forward strand.
AACTAGTGTAACAAAAAATGCCCTCCAGCCAGTATATTTCAGCTACTGTCAGTTGCCCAGGTAACAGTTCCTGTTGCTTCTGTTTCTTAGAAAGGGCTAGTCACTGTGATGCATAGCTGGTCACTATGAGCACATTGTAAGAGCCAATTAAAGACGTCCAAGTACACTACCTCTGTGCTTCCTTTCTGTAATTCCGTAAAAACCTCCTTCCCTGAGCCTTTCGGCCTGACATTTTTATAAGGATTGATTCCTTGTCAGTGCCCAACTGAAGTTTACTAAATTTGCCTCCAAATCCCGGATGTTGTTTCAGTGTTTCTGTTGCTACAGCACTTGAACTGTATCATTTCTAGAAAAACACAGAAGAAAATCTTGGTGACTTTGGATTACTGAGTGGGACACAAATAGGACCTATTAAAGTAAAAAAAAGCATGTCATCAAAAAAATAATTTTTTTTAAAACGTGCTTTAAAAGACTCTGAAAATAAAAAAGGCAAGTCAAAGATTGGGAAAACAATGTTTGAAAAACATTGGACAAAAGACTTTTATCTAGAATATATATTTTTAAAATATAACTGAGTAGTTAAAAAATCAATTCAGTTCAAAAATGGACTCTTAGCAGGGTGTATCTGTAGTCCCAACTACTAAGGAGTTTAGGGTCAGCCTTGGAGACTTAATGAGACCTCATATCACTTAAAAAAAAAAAAAAAGAAAGCACTTCACAAAAGAAAAGCAGCACTTGAAAGTAGATCACCATTAATCATCAGTGAAATGCAAATTAAAACTACAAAGAGATATTTCTATACATCCAGTCGAATGACTAAAATGAAATGACTGAGTCAAGTGCTGGTGAAAATGTGGAAAAACTAGAATTTTTATACTGCTGAGGACGTCTTAAGTAATTCCATCACTTGGACAATTTAGCAGTTCTCTTAATACTTTAAACATAACCCTATCACATGATCCAGACATTCTACTCGTTGGTAATTATTCAGGAGAAATGAAGTCTTTGTTTTTATTAGCACGTGTTTGTGGTGTGTTGTGATTGCACTCACGGTGGGGAGTCGGCGCGGGACATAATGCATCTCCATTCCTTTTACAGCCCCTCCTCCTTCCTCCACCTCTCGGTCCCTTTCCCATCTAGGAAAGGTCTAGCTCCCTGCCTACTGTTATCTATCTTTTATTTTGCCCTTTGATTTATTTCTCCTTGGATTTCTCAAATAAGAGGAAATATGCTATAGTTAAGCTTATGTATTTGATTTTAAAAAATAAAAGTATTTGTGTATGTATAGGTTTTATACACAAATCTTTGTAGCAGCTTTATTTGAATAGCTAAAAACTAGAAACTTAAAAGCCCATTAATAATTAGAAAAACATATCTACATACTTAGTAACAGTATGTGGGTGAAAAAGCTAAACCCTCCCCACAAGAAAGAATATATTGTATGAGTCCATCTATACAAAGTTCTAGAGGATGTAAACTTATCAGTAGAGACAGAAAGGCCCATGGGTGCTTGAGGCCAAGGTTGTGTAAGGAATGATAACTGGTTACAAGATGGAAACTCGAGGGTAATGGATATGTTCGTTGTCTTCATTGTGCTGGTGGCTTTGTGGGTATGGGCAGGTAGATGGATGGATAGACGATAAGTATAAACAGAGACAAAAACTCATTACACTGTATACTTTGTTTCTCATATCATTATAAAATGATTATAAGAGAAGTGAGAACTTTGTTAAAGCTTCTACTACGTGACTTTTTGGACAGATGGAAGAAGTACTGTGTATTTCATAGTTGATAACAAACTAAAACAATTCTTGACACCCAGTCTAAAACTACTACTTCAGTACTTGAATTAGTGTATTCTTTGTTATTAAGTGGAGCACAGAAAGTATTGGTCCTTACACGCCCTCCTCTCTTCCTCCTGATGCCATGGAGGACAAAGATGCTGTCTTAGTTACTTTTCTCATTGCTGAGACAAAATACCTGACACCCACAATTAAAGGAAGAAAGGTTTATTGTAGCTCACATTTTGTAAAGGCTTCAGTCCATAGTTGGCTGGTTCTAAATGAAGGCAACATGGCAGAGGGGTATTGCAGAGGAGAAAAAAGTCTATGGGGTGGGAACATAGGCAGGAGGCAGCAAGCGGCAAAAGAAGCAAGCCTGTCTTCCTCACGTCTCCCTTTATGTTCTATCCAGGCTGTAAACCTACTGTGCCAGCCACACCCCGGGTGAAGCTTCCACTATGCACACCCAAATCACATTATCACACCCTTGATCCACATTCACACACCCTAATCCAGCCACCTTCGAAAATCCCCACCTATGACCGCATGATGCTTTGGGAGAACTCTAGATACAAGCCCTAACAGATGCCTTGTGTGACTGTGACTGCTGCCCAAAATAGAATATTGAAATGGACAAAAATCTTTACATAAGAGGCATTTATTGTGGTTTTGTGGATTTTCTTAGTTCGCTGTGGCAGGTGAAATTGCTTGCATAGGTTCATAGGCCAAAGATATCATTCTGTGAATTATAACCCAGGCATATTACAAATCAAGAATTATACCACACTTGTCATATTGAATTGCTGCCAACTTTCAGCAGTCTGCTGTGTGCTCTTAAAAGGCCATCTTCCTGAATCTTTTCTAGACACAAAAATCAATGACGTTAAGGCAATCACTCCTATTTGGAGAGTCGGCATTTTCCAGGTCTACTGTAAGACTCATTTAAGATGCAGACAGCACAAAACCGGAAACTTGGAAGAGGTAAGGAAATCCAGATTCCACCCTCAGCTTTGAGACCTGTGCATGAAGGACGAAGGTCAATAATTGATTCAGGGATGCTCTGCTATCGTTTATGAAACCAGTGAGGTCTGAGTCCTCTGAACACTCTGAAGTTGAGAATGAAAGTTCTAAATGTAGGTAGAACTTACTATAATTTATTCTCCAAACCAGAACACTGTCAAAAGCACTAGTAATAATTATGCTGGAGCAACAGATATACCCAAAGACAATCCTGGACATTTCAGGACACAGTCTAAGTGTGATGACTGTGTGGTGTGGGGCGGAGGCTGTGACTCTGTGCTACCGCCATCGCCTCCATGCACATTCCCCAGGCGAGCTTGAAGGCCGGAGAAACTTCTACCCGCTCACTGCTGATCAGAAAAATGAGAATGCAAAATGAGCTTTTCTTGTTTAAATATTATGAAAAATTCATGTAAACAGAAGATTTACACATTATGTGAAGCTATAAAGAATAAAATAAAAACTGAAGGCCTCATAAACTCCCTCCTAATTACATTCCCCTACCTTTTATTACAAATATTAAAATAATAGTTAAACCCCCATAAACTCCTCTCAATTACATCCTCTCCCAATTCTCCAGAGTTTATCGTTTGTTAAGTTTAGATACAAAATGTTCCCCAAAGTAGCTTGATCAGAGGCAAGGCCTTCGGGCAGGGATTAACTTGGGGTGGGAGGGCTGACCTCAGCAGTGGTTGACCCCTGAGGAGCACAGACTGAGTGTGCTGTCAGGAGGAGCCGTGGAGAAGGAGTCCTGGGAGGTGCACCGGAGGGACACCTGGCTCTGGCTCTTTCCCTCTCTGCTTACAGCACCCATGAGGTGGGCATCTCTGCAGCGCCCTTTGCCACCAGGTATCTGCCTTGGAGCCAGGCAGCCTCAGACTTAAACCTCTGAAACTGAAAGCCAGATAAACCTTCTCTCCTCTTCGTCACACAAGTCAGGTATTTTGTCCCAGTGATGGAAAGGCTAATGAGTCACTATTGTGACTCTGAGTTCATTGTGCCCTTGATTTTCTTTATAGCTTTACTGGATGTGTTCTCTCAAGTGCAACATTTAGTTTTTGGTTAGGTTTTCTGCAGTGCTGAGGTGTGAACCCAAGGTCTTCCACATACTAGGCAAGCACTCTGCCACAGAGCTATGTCTCCAGCCTTTGTATAGAAATGAAGTCGTTCTGTACGTATTTTTCTATGAGGTTTTGCCTATCATTTTTGCTTTTCAAGGATCAGTCTCATTGTCAGCTACACTGTTACCATTTTTCTCCTTTTCAGTACTCTATACTATTCCATGGTACATAATGTGTACATTGTCCACTGTTTTCTCTAAATATTCTTACGTCCACGTCCCTGGTATATAGGCAACTAGCTTCTCTTAGGATGCACCTGGGCTTGCTGATTGTAGAACAGAAACATCTTCAAATTTTCTAGAAGTTGCCAAATTACTCTCTAAAGTTACAGCAATCCACACTCCCAGTGGCAGTAAAGCAGATGCTCTTGCTCCATATCCCTGACAACTGTCAACTTGTCCAAGTCCGTCAAATTGGTGGGTTCAAAATTTAACTGAATATGAACAAGGGTCTGAGAATTAGATGATGGTAACTTATCAACATTAATTTCCTGATTTGGGCTTCCATTTGTGTTTATAAACAGTGGGAAAATACTCTTGCTTGTATTGAGTATAAACAAGAAATTCGTAGAATTTAATTTTTCTGCAGACAGATGAATGTCCCGGTGGGATGTATCACCTAGGCCATGCTCCACTCTGATGTCAATGCTACTTCAATGAACTTCAGTTTTTCATGTGTATTGGGTCCGCTGCTAGCACTGATTCCATTCCACTGGCCCTCTGCTGTCTCTGAACCAGAAGATCATTTTCTTTGCCAGAAAACATTTTGATGTAAAAAAATGAAATCCTGCTTGTACATAATTTATCATGAGACTGTCAGGCCGCAGAACTGCTTCCCCTTACCATTCCTTCCCTTATATCCTACATGTCATATCAACCACCAAGAGATTGCTCACTCTCTGTCTCTGTCTCTGTCTCTGTCTCTCTGTCTCTGTCTCTGTCTCTGTCTCTCTCTCTCTCTCTCTCTCACACACACACACACACACACACACACATACAACCTGTGAACCTGATACCATTTCTGAAGCAGCAGCTGTGCTGCCCTCTCTTCTCTATACACACTATCAGCAAGAAACTAGACCTTGGCACCTGCTTGCAGCATTCTCCATTACAGCTTCCCTGCTGCTTTGTTCATGACCCTTGCTAAGATCTCCTATCCTTAGAAATCGAACGTCAGAGAGCTCCTTTCCTGCATCTTTGGAAAGAGATAGCTGGTAGCCATTGGTTCAAAATACTGCCCACTAACAAGGGAAGCATGTGAGCAAGGAGAACAGCACAGGGGACCTTTCGATGGAAACCAATACACCCTGGTGCATGGATAATGAAGATCACATGAAGAATCCCCTAATAGCCTCAGGAGTGCCTCCCAAGGTTTGGACTCCTGACCAGCTACAGCAGCAGCATCTGGAAGCTCACTAGAAATGCAAGCTTTTAGGACACACTCAGAGCTACTGCATCAGAAATTCTGCAGACGGTGCCCAGAAATCTGTGTTACTTTCTAATCTGTACTTTCTGTTCTGAGGCATGTGGTGAGGAGCATTATGGGTATAACTGGACCAAACCTATTATTTTTGTACTGTAGTAAAAACACATGAGATAAAATTTACCATCTTGACCATTTTTATGTGCACAGTTCAGTGGGGCTAAGCATACCAATATTGTTGTGGGACCTGATTGTTTTTTTAAGGGTCAGAAGATACCATACTTTCTTAGGGTGATTGCCACACTATTATCCTTACCCTTCACTCGCTGATTACTGAGGCCAAGCCTGAGTCTTCGCAAATCATTCTTTCTCTTAAGGGTGTAAGATTTATATTGTGTCAAATAGTTAATATGAGCATTTGGATTTGGGAATTATAATGAGGTCATCTCTTAGCAACAAGCTTAAAGCTAAGGTCATGCTTCAGTTGAAATTTTACATTAAATTGACTTTGGTCAATCAATGCTAGGTTTTAAGTTGGATAGAACATGTGGGCTGTTCTTGCTCCCTGTGATGAATGCTGTGACTCGTGAAGGATATTGCTGTGGACAATGAAATAAAGAACTCAGGGATTCTGGCCAACTGCTTTCCAGCATGAGGAGAAAGCTGACAGTAGGATGAAGAAAGCTTCATGGAGAAAGTGTCACTGGAGTTGACCTTTAGGAATAGTCTCAGACAGTCCAGCTGGTTATCACAAAAATGCAGAGCAGATTACTGGATCAGGGCCTTAGGAGAGAAGTACAGGCAGGCCTTCCTGAGGAAGCCAGCAAGTAGGCTGTGTCCAGTGAAGAAGAATCCTGCAGCCTATTATACAGTCTCAAATCAACACAGGCCTGTGAGGTATGGGACAAAGGTCCCTGGCTTTCCCTGCTCTTGCTTTAACTCAACATTCTGAGTCTGGTCTTGTGCACTGCCCTGATGCAGGTTGAAGAAGCAGCACACACCAGTGTCCTCCTGACTGTCTGAGCCCCTTGAGCCAATGCCACCTATTTCTTAAAGTTGTAGCTGCTCAAGCAGGGGCCAGTTGGGTGAGTGCTGCACTCTTCCGCTCTCCTTCTGGCAAGACATCCTTAGAGATGGTGCTAGCCTGCATGTGGCAGTGGTGTGTGATATAGCAACTGCTTGTCCAGACTGTGGCCTGGCTAGAGATGGGTTCTCTGTGCTCACCAAACCCAGGAAGGGCCTAAGACATACTTAGGTCAAGTGTCTTCTCATTACAAGGTGACACACCACCTAGTTGGTCCAGTTTTCTGCTTCTGACTCAAGTAACATAGGCAGAGCTAACTGGTTCCACTAACGTTCCCATTTCTTTAGTTAAGTAAGATAAGCAACACTTCAATAATAAAGCCCTGGATAGACCAGTGACCTACAAGCCAAAGGTTTATTTCTTCCTTTTGTTGTGCGTCCATTGTGGGTTGGCTGTGGCTCTGTCCCACATCCTTTTCACTCTGGGACCCAGGTGACAGAGTAGCTCAAGCTGGAACAATGCTATTTCTTGGAAGGGGATAGATACAGGGCCAACACAGTGAACTACTTGTTGACTCTTACAACTTCTGCTTGGGAGTGATATGAAGCTCTTCTGCTCAGATGCTATGGGCCAAAGGAAGTCATATGGCCAACTCTGTGGTCAGGAGCTTGGAAAGATAATTCTCCCCCTGGAAGAGCCTCAGTCACAGAGGTTTAAAGATAATCTACATGTGGAAGATCTTTAGCTCAGAGGTTCTCAGACTTCAGTGCATCAAAGAATGCCCATAATTCTATCCTATTTTTTAAACTTAGCATTGATTGACCAAAATCAACTTAATGTAAAATTTTAACTGAAGCATGACCTTAGCTTTAAGCTCTGTTGCTAAGAGATGACGTCATTATAATTCCCAAATCCAAATGCTCAAATTAACCTCTTTGACACAATATAAATCTTACACCCTTAAGAGAAAGAATGATTTGCTAAGACTCAGGCTTGGCCTCAGTAATCAGCGAGTGAAGGGTAAGGATAATTGTGTGGCAATCACCCTAAGAAAGTATGATATCTTCTGACCCTTAAAAAAACAATCAGGTCCCACAACAATGTTAATATGCTTAGCCCCACTGAACTGTACACATAAAAATGGTCAAGATGGTAAATTTTATCTCATGTGTTTTTACTACAGTACAAAAATAATAGGTTTGGTCCAGTTATACCCATAATGCTCCTTGCCACATGCCAGAACCTCCTATGTGATTGGAAAAGCCATGCTGTAGGGAAAGACAAGAGGCTGCAGACACCTTGTAGCGAGGCACAGCCCTACCCCACCTGTGCATCAGCTCAGGTCTGCACTGGGGCCCTGGCTGCAGTGGGAGCTCTGAGCTCCACGCACAGCGGTGCATTCATTTCCTGGGGCTGCTGAACCAAATAGCCACACTCCGGATCACTTAACATAGCAGATGAATGTACTTTGGGGGTTCTGAAGGCCACGAGTCTGAAATCAAGAAGTCAGCAGGGTTCCCTCCAAAGACTCTGGGGGCTCCTTGTCTTGCTCTAGCTTCCGGTGGTTCATGGCAACTGAAGCATGACAACTCTCGGTACCTTTCAACAGCAGATCTTGCCTAAATCCCCCTTCCTTAGAAGGATACCAGTCGTTGAATTTAGGTCCACCCCATTCCATCAGGACTTTTTGTTGGTGTCATCTACAAGGTCTCTAGTCCCAAACAAGGTCACTCTCACAGATACCAGGGGTTAAGACTTCAACATATCTTTCTCCAAGAGACATTATCCAACTCACAAGTCTGGGACATTTTCTGTTTCAAATTTATTTGGCCAAGACAAAAATCAGAAATTCTCAAAAGGGACATTATAAAGAAAGTAAAAGTTAAATAAACAACTACAGCAACAATAACAAAATAATAGAAAATACAAAAAGCCCTAAATTGGAGATACTTAAGGTTTGCTGAGGTTCCCTTGTGGGTCCCTTGCTACCCCAGAGCACCAATGTTGGCCCCTTCCTGAGCATGCAGAAGTGGTGGGTGGGCTTCTTTTGAAAGGAGACTAACCTCTACTCCTGTTTAGTGTGTCTCAGGCTGCCCCATCATGTTCCACAGTCAGAAAGGCAGAAGAAGATGCCCAGAATCACGTCCAAGCACCATGGTTTGGGTCCAGCCAGCTCCTGCCATTGGAGCAGCGGATTTCTCAGGGCCAGCCCAGGTGGCTGCTGGAGGGCAGCCAGCCTCTTCACAAGTCAAACTTATTCACAAGGGCTCCTGCTCCCAAATCTTAAGGAACGTAATTTTGACTTTTCTCTGAAGAACAAATCTCCAGCTTGGTAAGTGAGCGCCTCCACTACACCTCCCGTCACCATGGCGATGGGGAGCTCCCACTCTCTAAAGCAGAAGGCTGTCTGTCTTGGACCTGGAGCAGAGCCACCACAGGTCCTTACGCTCACTCTGCCCCAGCTTAGGAGAGGAAGTGATAGTCACTCTGCAACCCTCCTGACTTCAGGGGCAATGTCCCTCCCTCCACCCTGCTCCTCCCCTCCCCCATTTCTCCCTTCCTTCATCACTAAAAAGATACACGGAGACGACTGTGGAGTAGAGTTTAGAAGCAATTCTCTCTCCCTCTCCCCTCCCTTTTTCTGTCCCCTAGTCCAGGATCACATTCCTCCAAAATGCCCTATTATTTCCATTTTGTTCCTGGATCCTAGATAAGCCAAGAAAGGAAAGAAAATGGCAGTTACAAAAGAAACGAAAAAGGCACTTAAGAACTAGAAGAGAAAGGAGAAATACCTAAGATATAAGAACTACCTGCCTGTTATGGTTGATACATTGTGTCAGCTTGGGGAGTCTAAAGGTTTGGCTGAGAGACTCAGCAGGAAGCCAGGGTGCTTATTTTGTATACATCCTGAGCCTGTGGAAGAGGAGGGCATGCAGACTGTGTGAGAGCTACACGCCCCCTGGGTGGGGGAAGCCTGTTTACAATATAAGGGAAGGAAAGAGGCTGCTTGCCTGCCATTTCTCCCTTTTGCTGGTTGCTTTTGCTGTGCTCTGCTGCCATGAATGTTTGCCCTCTGCCATGTGCCACTCTGCCTCAGAACCAGCCAAGTATGGACTAAAACCTCCACAAACTGTAAACTAAATAAACCTTTCCTTTCTTCATTTTGGGGGTTGGGTATTTTGTTGCAGCAAGGAGAGAAAAGTAACCAAGACATTGCCTTTGTTATTTGCATTCTTGGATCCAAGTACAAAAAATAAACTGCGGGGTGTGGTGGCACACACCTGCAACCCCAGCACTTGGGAGGTGGAGGCAAGAAGATGACCAGAAATTTGAGGACAGCCTGGGCTACATAGTGTGTTCAAGGACTAAACCACAGAGCAAGACCCTGTCTCAAAAATAAATAAATAAATAAATAAATAATAAATAAAAGAGAGAAGAAGAAATAAATAAACTTTCATGTTGGAATTTTTTATATGCCTGAACAGCCAATCTCACAGTCAGAGCAACTGGGTTTTCCAGGCTACTGAGTCCTAATGTCATTAAGAAAGAAGATGATGGAAAAATTCAGTGGTTTATTGTGTAAAAAGTTACTAAATATTGCATTTTTAAAGAGGTTGTCTTCTCAGATACAGGATATGCATTCTTCACCTACTTCTTTTTAATACCGAGCAGCTTGGCAGCATCTGTCAAAAACCTTTAAAATTCTGTACATTTTAACTCATAATTCCATTCCTAAGAATTTACTTAAAGAAACCAATGAAATATGTGTGCAAATATTTGTGAATAAAGGTACTCACTTTTGAATTATTTATGATAACCAAAACTTGGAAATGATGCAAATGTCTAGTATTAAGTAAATGATAGGACATATTAAAAACAATATTATCCCTAATGTAGGAACCTGAAAGAGTAAGTGAAACTCAAAATGTACAATAGATGATACGAAAGGGAAAGAAATTGCTCAAAGGAACAACTGTGGTGAAGGAAAGAAGATAAAAGAAGTACTGCTGATGTCTGATGGTATAAGTTAGTGCTTAAATTTTTTTATATTCTGACCAATTTTGCATGCTTATATCTGGGAATCTGAGCAACTGATTTGAAGACAACAATATGCAATGGAACAACCATTGGTGAATTCCCACCATCTTGTCTAGTGAAACTCGATATCGTCTCTAATGTTTTATCTAATAATTTTTTTTATTCTCTTTAATGGTTTTGACAGTCTTGCATTCTTAAATATGGCAGTCTGAGCAATGTAGTTGAAGATAACAATATGTAATATAACAACCACTGTTAATTCCTATCATTGTTTTGAAACCCTGTATCATTTTTAATGTGCTTGCTTTGTTTTGTTTATGTTTGTGATGTTAGTATAGTGCTATTGTTCTTTTTTCTTTTACTAGTCTTTCAAATAAAAAAAATAAAAACAATATTAAGGGATATTTAGGGATGTGAAGGGAGTGTTTCTGTATATACACTTATACACTTAAATGTGACTCTGGCTACTACCAATGACAAAGACCAATCAGAGCCAGAGCTCTGAACAAGTAGTTGACTGTATTGGCAGAGCTAGCTCCAGGGTTCGAACTTCAACACTGCAAAAAACTTTTAAAAATTCCAAAGACCTCGAGCATTTGTGACAAAGGTCACAATGTGTGTGGCGCATTGCAGCTGGATCTATTATATATCCACAATAAAAAGTAAGATGATTTTTGACCTTTCCTTCACACCTACACAAAAGGTCAATATATTGGTAATTGACACACAATCTAAACCTAACATATATCTACACACATAACTAAAATGTGAAAACTAAACTAAAACAATGTAAGTTTTGAAAGAAAATGTAAAGAGTTCTATGATCATAGGATGGGCAAAATTTTCTTAAATTGAACATAAATACTTCTAAACATAAATTTAAAAAATAAACTGAATTTTACTAAAATAGATAATTTCTGCTTACCAAGAAATCATTAAGATAGCTACAGAAAAGGGAAAAGACAGCTGCAAAACATTCGCCCAACAGAAGGTACATATTTAAAGCATACAGAAATCCAACCAAAAGAGACAGACCCTGTCTCATAGTAAAATTTTTAAAAAGGCTAGGAGTATACAATGGTAGAGCCCTTGCCTAGCATGCTTGTGGCCCTAGGTTTAATCCTCAGAACTGAAAAAAAAAATCCCAAGTTTTAAATATCCTGCTAGACAGATAGTTAAATGTGTGCAAAAGTGTTCATCTTCAATAATCAGTGAGATGCAAATTTAAACTACAAAGAGATACCACTCTTTACCCTCTGAACAGTTGAAATGAAACCGACAAAGATTTGGTGGCAAGGATATAAAGCAACTGGAATTCTCACACAGCCCTAGTTAGAGTAAACTGGTACAACTTTGGAACCTTTTGGTAGCATCTCCTAAATCTGAACACAAGCATTTCATGAACCAGCAATTCTATTTCTAGTTAGAGCTAGACATAGGAGTGTACACCTGTAATTCCAGCACTTGAGAGGCTGAGGCAGAAGGATCACAAGCTTGAGGCCAATCTGGACTATATAACAAGACCCTGTCAAAAAAATAAATAGAAGGAAAGAAGGAAATATTCAAAAGTGCTTATAGTAGTAGTATTTGTAAATAGCTCAAAACTGGAAACAACTCAAATATCAATCAGAATGAATAAGTAAGGTGTGATACGTTCATAAATTACACTACTAAATAATGTTATCTGTAATATCATAGATAAATCTCACAAATATACTATTCAACAGAAGAAACTAGACATAAAACCAAAAGATATTGTGTGATTTCATTCATAGGAACTTTAAAAACAGACCATGCTAATGCAGGGAGGCTTCCTATTGGAGGCTGGCTCCTCTCGCAAAGGAGAGTGGTTAAGAGTCACGTCTCAGCTATGACGGCGTTCAACTCCTGGATGTGCAGTGTCACTACAGATATTAACTATGAAAAATGCATTATTCTGTCAACCTGTGATGTGCTCTTCCAAACGTATATTTCATATAAAAAGTCACACATGAAGCTATTCTAATGTTTGAAATCTGCAAGATTCTGGAGCACAGCTCTGCCTGCCAAAATGCATGCCTCAGTTTCTCTTAAGAGTCATAAATTCAAGCAGCAAAAAGTTTAGAGGTAGGCAACAGAGACCCAGAGTGGTGCCTCAACAGTGTTGTCTAGGATCCAGCTCCTACCTGTGTCTCTTTCAGATTGAGCATGTAAATTTCATACTCAAGCTTGAAAGACGCCCATGACATTTCTAGGCCTACATTATGCAAAAGAAGAGGCAAAAGATCAAAGCCAAAGAATGCACCAACTGAATCTTAAGTCTGTGGAATTGAGCACACTTTTTATTTTAGTCATTGCAATTCTTTATAATTTACAATGTTCTACAATCTTGTGTATTCAAGCTACTTTTTTTTTTAAAAAGCCTTGCTAATTGGATAGCAATGAAGCAAAGTTGTTCTCTGAATTTGAACTTCAAGCCCTATAGATGTAATTCACAGGGTTTCCTACTGAGCTGAGTAACTAGAAACATTTCTAAGCCTACAGGGGCAGAAAAATAGACCTGGTCTTATTCTTGAGAAGATGCTGATCTCCAATTCTTATAAAATGCATAGATAGGCCTTGTGTGTGGGCCCCTAAAAGGTACCTTTTGGGGGCAGAGGTGTTTCTGACCTGAAACGACTTGGGGGGAATGGCAGCAACCCACACAAGCCAAGATCTGGTGTGTAGGTGTCTGCCACTGCTGTTCAACACTCGAATGCATATTTTATCCATTTTCTGGAACTCTGCAGGGTAGAGCTTAGCTCAGAATAATTAAGGAGAAATGCAAATCAAGAAATAAGCTTGGTTATAGTTTAATTCATTGAAGGAAGACAAGGTAAAAAAAGTATAAATTGTATTTCAACACAGCATTGATTTCCTGAAAGATATCATTAACATTTTTTCCTTAAGTAAATGACCTTTGAAATAGCTTGTGCTTTGAACAAAGTAAGTTTATGAATGATAATTCTTGACTTTGGGCCTTTGATCCTTCCCTCTCCTTTAGTCATTACTCTCTGAGAAGACATGGTTATGAAAAAGTGAATTCCAAGGGCGTTTCTGCTTGGGGAACCTCAAAAGATTATTAGCTGCCTCCCCCTGATTTATAAGCCAAAATCCTCTTAAAGAGAGCATCAAACTACTCCAGTGTAGAGAAGCAGGGAGTTGATATATAATGGTTTTCAATTCTGAGAAAGAAATTGTGTTCAAAAAGAAACAAAACCTATATAATTTTCAAGATTCATTTTTAACAGTCTTTCCTGCCCACTTTGTATGAGGGCCTGTGCTAAAATCTGGCATCTGCAAAGAAAAACTGTCACTGCTAGAGCCTCCACAACCAGCCACAGAGTCACTCAACAATCAGCCCTTCCAGAATCCCCTGCACAGATACTCTGCTCCCAGCTGCCCTCACGTACCTGAGACACCTCCCACCTGGACCTTCACTGGCACCCACAGCCACACAGTGGCCTTTACCCTCCCACTGCCATGGGGGCTACAGTCTTCTCCCTCTGTCAGGCTGACTGACCTCTACTCAGCCACCAGGCCACGATTCAGACTGTGCTAAAGAAAACCACCGAAGTCCTCCCCAGCTCCTGTGCCGGCACTCACTTAGAAGGTCTCCCCTGAGCAGACAAACATGAAATATGTCTACGACTGTGTCAGATGGATCTTGCCTTTCCTCATGACATACAACTGACATCCCTTGAACACTTATTCCATGCCCGCACTCTTCTGCTGCATGGTGCATACTAAATAGTGTGCTCCTTGCAACAGCCCTAAGACAAGTAGCATTGGTCTACTACTGTCCCAATTTTATAGATGAAGAAACAGAAGTATCAAGAGGTTAAATGATTTTGCCCAAGTTTACCAAGCTGTCAGAGTCATTTGATGTACACAACTCCCAGATATACACCTCTGGTCTTGAGCTCTTCTCAGAGCTGTCAACATGAGGGACAACTCCATCGGGATGACTACAACTGAACACGTTCAGGCAAACTCATCTATCTCTAAGCATGTTGGCAGTGTGTTCTTTCTTGCATTTTTTGCTAGTAACATAGTTGTGCTCCCAAAAATCTAAGTTCAAGAGCCTGTGTGTCTGTGACTCTGTTTCACCTGCCCTTGTAGATTGCAGATCCTGCATCATAATACTGTGGAGTCTGCTCCCTGCTTCTATTCCCTTGCCAGTACTCTGCTCCAGATGCTCAGGACTGCATACCTGCTCTGTTAGGTGGCTACACGGGTCTACAATCACTCTCTCTTGCCCCATCCACTTTTCATAGACAACAAAGACCTCTCATAACTGCCCATTGTTCCTGCACTAAATAAAAACACTCCTACTTATTATCTGCTGTTAACATTTGGGCTTAAAGCCTCTCTCAAGATTGTTGTCCTGCTTTCTTTCATGTTGCCTGTGCCAGGCTGCATGACTCCCCAAACCCTTCCGTCTCACAAGCATGTCTTATGCTGTAGCCTCTGTCTAGGCTCCCTAATGCTCATCACCTCCTGTTACAGCCCCACTCCTGAATTTGGCACCTCCTAAATGACCTGTCCTCTGCACATTTGGTATTCATGCTGAATACACACAGATGCCCACCTTGAAACCCATGTTTTTCTGAACTATGTGTTGTGTTACAAAGGCTGGAGTGACTGTCACAGCCTTGGGGAAGGAATGGATTGCACCTTTCCCTGCCCCATTGTCAGGGCAGAGTAAAAAGAAAACCCACAAATTGGCAAAAAATTCCTAGCTGGCTGTCCCTTGGACAAAGGACTTCTATCTAGAACATATAAAGAATTAAAAAACATGAACCTCCCCAAATTCAAAGACCCAATCCTAAAATGGGCATCTGAGATGAGTACACACTTCTCAGACAAAGAAATGCAAATAGCCAATAAATACATGAGAAAATGTTCAACATCATTAATCATTCGAGAATTGCAAATTAAAACAACATTGAGATTCCATCTCACCCTAGTAAGAATGGCTATCATTAAGAAATCAACCAATAACAAATGCTGGCGAGGCTATGGAGAAATAGGAACTCTTCACTGCTGGTGGGAATGCAGATTGGTGAAACCACTGTGAAATCAGTTTGGAGATTCCTCAGCAAATTAGGCCTAGAGGTCCTATTCAACCCAGCTATTCCCCTTCTGGGTATTTTCCCAGAAGATCTGAAGACATCATATCACAGCAATATGCGTGTACCCATGTTTATAGTGGTGCAATTTGTAGTAGCTAAATCGTGGAAGCAACCCAAACATCCATCCACTGAGGACTGGATAAAAAAACTGGCATTTTTTACAATGGAATATTACTCAACTATAAAGAAAGACAATCTTGAGGCTTTTATAGGTAAATGGTCACAACTAGAGTCCATACTTATAAGTGAAATAAATCAGAACTGCATGCATAAGCAGCATACTGTATCACTGGTGTAGGAACCTGAAAGTGTGAATATAAATTAGGAGGTATGATAAACAGTGTGAAATGAAGGGAAACTGCTTGAAAGTGGGAGCCACTGGGATGGGGGGAGGGAGAAAAGGAAGAAAGGGATAATTATGTATGTATGTATATATGTATGTGCAGGATAGCTAACATAGTTGTACTACTGACTTATGTCACTTTATTGTAAGGAACAGTTAATAATTAGTTGTTTGATCAGTCTTGCATGTCTATATTTGTTTTCTTGAGTATACACTTTGAAGTATGTAATACAACAACAATTGTTAATTTCCTGTCACCTTGTCTGTAATTCAGTTTTGATTGTACTATTCTGGTGTTACTTTGTAAGTGGCTGTCTGTTTGTTAATATGTTGTCGTTCTTTTACTTTTTAAAATAAATAAATAGGGCTGGGGATATAGCTCAGTGGAATAAGCGCTTGCCTAGCAAGCGCAGGGTCCTGAGTTCGATCCCCAGTACCGCAAAAAAAAAAATAAATAAATAAAATAAAATAAAATAAATAAATAAATAAAATGGAGTTACATCTGGGTGTGGTGGTGCATACCTATAATCCCAATACTCAGGAGGCTGAAGCAGGAGAATCGTTGCAAGTTCCAGACCAGCCTGGGCTACAAAATGAGCTCAAGACCAGCCTGAACTGCAGAGGAAGACCCTGTCTCAAAAAGACAAAAAAAAAAAAAAAAAAAAAACCAACTAAAAAAGTACTTCATTTTTTTGGATGCTATTGAGAAAGGTGTTGTTTTTCAAATATTCTCTCAGTGTGTCTGTTTTTTGTGTGCAGGAATGTTACTGATTGTTGATTACTGACTTTGTATCCAGCTACGCAACTGAATTTGGTTATTAACTCTAAGAGTCTTGGTGGAGTTTCTGGAGTCTTTTATGTAGAGTATCATGTCATTTGCAAATAATGATAATTTCACTTCTTCCTTTCATTTCCTTATTCCTTTTATTTCTCTCTCTTGTCCAATTGCTCTGGCTAATGTTTCTAGAATTATATTGACTAAAAGTGCTGATAGTGGACATCCATGTCTTGTTCCTGATTTTAGAGTGAAAACTTTCAGTTTTTGTCTATTTAATATAACGTTGGCTATTGGTTTGTCATAGATGGCTTTCATCAGAGAGAGGTAAAGACCATTTACTCCGACTTTCTATAGGGTTTTTTTTTATCATGTATGAGTGTTGGGCTTTATCAAAAGCATTTTCTGCCTCTATTGAGATGATTATATGATTTTTGTCTTGATATGGTATATTACATTAATTGATTTGCATATGTTGAACCATCCCTGCATTCCTGGGATGATTCCCACTTAGTCATGATGTATAATCTTCTTGATGATTTGCTGCATTCTGTTTGCTAGTATTTGAGAAGTTTTGCATCTGTGCTCACTAGGGAGATTGGCATGTAGCTCTTTTTTGGTTGGGTCTTTCTCTGGTTTTGATGTCAGGGTAATACTTGCCTCCAGGAATGAGTCTGAGGGTATTGCTTCCCTTACAATTTCATTAAAGAGTTTGGGGAATATTGGCATTAGTTTTTCTATAGATTTCTGATTAAATTCAGCAGTGAATCCATCAGGAACTGGGCATTTTTTAATTTTAAAGAGAATAATAAAAAAAAGAGCAATAGCAAAATACTGGCAACATAGACAAAAACAAAACAAAGCAAAAACAATAAAAATAATACAGGGTATCAGAACAAAATGATAGGAATTAACAGTGGCTGTTATATTACATATTGTTATCTTCAACAAAATTGCTCAGGTTATCAGATATAAGAATGAAGATTAATCAAACCATTAAAGAGAAAAAAAATAAAAACAAAAAAATTAGAAATGATAGAGTTTCACTAGATAAGATGGTAGGAATTCACCAATGGTTTTTATATTGCATATTATTATCTTTAAATTAGTTTTTCATATTACTAGATATAAGCATGCTAAATTGGTCAAAAAGAAAAAAATAGGCATTAACTGTTCTTTTCAATAAACCATTAGATTTCAGCAGTACAGTTATCCCAGCTGTCCATGTATATTTTTTCCATTTCTTCTTCTGACCTGGGTTTTTCTTTATTGGTAAGTTTTTAATCACATTTTCAATTTCATTGACTGGGTTATTATTATTATTTATTAGGTTATTCAGAATTTTTATATCTTCTTGATTCAGCTTTGGTAATGCAAATGTGTCTAGGAATCAGTCTATTTCTTCTGTGTTTTCCATCCTATGAGAGTAAACTTTTGAAATAGGTATTCATGATCTTCTGAATTCCCACAGGATCTGTAGTGATTTCACCCTTTTCATTCTTCATTGCATGAATTTATCTTTTCCTTTTTTTCATAAGGTTGGCTAAAGGTTTATCAATTTTATTTACTCTTTCAGAGAACCAACTCTGATTCATTGATTTTTTTTGTATTGTTTTCTCAGTCTCAGTAGTAATTTCTGCTCCGATTTTTATAATTTCTTCCCTGTATGGGCCCTGACCTAGACTTACTCTTCTTTTTTCAGAAGCTTGAGGTGCAACATTTGCTTGTTTGTTTGTGGTAATTCAGTTTTCCTGATATAGGAATTCACCACTATAAATTTCCCTCTTAGGACTCCTTCCATTGTATCCTACAGGTTCTGGTATGTTGTATCTGCATTTTCATATAATTGTATAATATTGTATAATTGTTTAATTTCATTAACTTCAGCTGTAACTTATTGGTTGTTCAGGAGGGCGTTATTTAATTTCAGTGCGTTTATGGAGTTTTTGTGGTTTCTTTTGCCATTAATTTCCAATTTCTTTGCACTATGGTCATATAATGTGCATGAGACAATTTCAATTCCTTTGCATTTACTTAAGCATATTTTATGGGCTAGTATATGGTCTATTTTAGAGACCATCCTATATGCAGCTGAGAAGAAAGTGTATTCTGATATTGTTGTGTGGAACATTCTGTAAATGTCTACTAAGTTCATTTGTTCACAGGTTTGGTTTAGTTCTGGTATTCCTTCTCTGATTTTTTTGTCTAGTAGAACTATTTCTTTGTGACAATTGGATATTAATTTTCTGTTTCAATTGTGTGACTGCTTATTTGATTTTTTATGCCTATTAATATTTGTCTTGTATAATTGGGTGCTCCTGTATTTGGTGCATATATATTTATGATTATTATCTCTTTCTCTTGCAGTTTTCCCCTAAGAAGTATGTAGTGACCTTCTTTATCTCTTTTGATCATTCTTGGTTTGAAATTAACATTGTCTCCAACCAAAATAGTTACCCTTGCTTTTTTCTGGGTTCCTGTCACATGGAGTATTGTTTTACATCCTTTGACTTTCAGTTTATGAATTTATTTTTGAGTTAAGTGTGTTTCTTGTATACATCATATTGTTGGGTCTTGTTACATGATCCATTCTGCCAGTCTGTTTCTTTGATTGGTGAATTGAGGTCATTCATATTGGTGGTTATAACTGATGTGTATTGGCTTATCTTTGTCATGATGTTTTCCTACTGTTGGATCCTTGCTTTTCCCCCTGTTTAATTCCTTGCCCTGCTTGGTGGTTTCTTTCTGTTGTTGTTCTTTTAATTGTGGTCTTTTTTTATCTCTGTCTAGCATATCCTTTACTATTCTTTGTAGGATTGATATGGTGGTTATGAATTTATTCAACTGTCTTTTGTCATAGAAATATCTTATTTGTCCATAAATTTTGATAGTTTTTCAGGGCACATAAATTACCTAAAGGTATCTGTTTGAATCTATTTCAAGCATTCTATTTCTTTCCTATATTGTTCATTCAAGGTTTCCATCATTTTCAAATGTTCCTCTACTTTCTTATCTCTGTCTACTCTAGATTTACTAAGCAATTCCTTCATCGTGTTTGTCATTTCTTTCTTAAACTGAGATTTCAGGTGTGTGTCTTCTACTCTTCTCTATCTTGAGGCCTCCTGGATGTGTTCTGGGTGGGCTGGAGGTCTGAGATTGCATTTTGCTTCTGTGTCTTGTCATTTTGTATTTTGTAATTTTTTACTTTTTTTGTATTGGGTAGCAATATCACTAGCTATATCACATCTGCTCTTCAGGGATGTCTTCTGTGTGTAGAAGGCTCTTGGTTTGTGTCTGTCCCAAGATGCTACCTTTAGCACAATATGAGTGAAATGTTGGTATCTGTTTGGCTCAGTCCCCAGTCCTTTGGTGTTAGGCTGTGGTGAGATTATTACTCCAGAGCTCCCCAGTATTGTTATGGAAGGGAGAAGAACTGGTAACAACAGATACGTCATCCTGGCTAAAGTCGTATAATTGGCAATAACAATAGCATCAGGCACAATTGAGAAGTTGACAGGCTGTGGTGACTACTAATTTTGTACCTTGAACTATAGAAGCAAAATCTACAGTTATATAACAGAAGCAATCATAAATTAGGAGCTTGTATGCAAATTGTTTATGCTTGTTAAAGTGGTTTTACCCTGTGGCGGGAGATTTAAGAAGGATAGTGGATACAGCAAAGACAACTGAAAAAGCAAGTAGAAGCCACGCTGGAGGACAAATGACGATCACACAGGCTCTGGGAAACTAGAGAAGAGGGCAGAAAGGAATGAATAAGCAAGCAAGGGGTCATCTGAATTTGGTCTTTGGGTTTGGGGCACGGAATTAGTTTTCTGTGTCTGGAGTTCTCCCCAGAAATTTAGAAAAGAGAAAGAAAAGGTAAGGAAGAAGAAAAGAAAAAAGGAAAAGAAAGAACAATCAAAATAGCAGCCCTACCCTCCTGCTTCTGTTCCACGTGTCTTTGTCTCAAAGCACAACAGTGCTTTACCTAACTCAACACCTGTCGGCTCATATAGCTCATGTTGCTTTGGACTTTTCTACCTTGCTAGTCCTGCTTGTCCACCGTGTATACCCTCATCAGGCTGCTACCGTGTGGCTGGTTCCATCAATATAGGTGGAAGGAGCCAGTCCTCTCCAGACACAATTTTTGTTGTTTTGGGTTTTTTTTTTTATTTTGTTTTATTGGGTTTTTTTTTAAGACAGAGTCACACTATGCAGTTCTGGCTGACCTTGAGCTCACTTTGTAGCCCAAACTGATCTCAAACTCACAATGATCCTCCTGCCTCAGCCTCCCGAGTGCTGGGATTACAGGTGTGCACCACCACATCCAACTTGTGGTTGTTTTATGCTGGGTGTTTTGCTAAGATGTTTTTGTGTGTGTGATACCAAAGACTGAACCCAATGCCTTCATACTAAGCTATATCCCAAGCCCTTTTTAATTTTTTGTTCATTTATTTGTTTGATTCATTATTTACTTGAGACAGGAAATCATTAAATTGCTAAGTTACTTCAGGCTGGGTTCAAACTTCTGACCTTTGCACCTGTTGGGATTATAGGTGCGACCCTGACCAGTTTGCAAAGAATTTACATATGTATGTTAGTCATTCTATTTCCTTTTCATAACCACTTTCCCTTCTTTGCTTTTCTTAACATGTCACTTTTTTATATTAAACAGTTCACTTACGTATTTCTTTTGCTGCCTATTCCCCTCCCCACCACTGAATCTAGACTGCTTTAGGATAGAGATATTTTATTCATTCTGACAGTAGTGCCTGGTACCTTAGTGCTCAGTAAATGTTTGTTGTGTGACCGCATAAACAACTTCGGGACTTAATGCCTACTACTGTCCTAATTTTCCAGTGAGGACTCTAAGAAAGGCCCAAGTTTGCCCAAAATCACACAGCTCTCAACCAGAGATAAGGCTCCAGATCCCATAATGCAGGAGCTTTGTCCTCAACTCCTCTCTCTTGCATCAGCTACAGCTCATCTGTAGTCAGTTGAAGAGACCTGCTGAGGTTTTGATAGAGCAAGAGAGACTCCATATTCTTTCATAAACTCCTTTTTATCACTTAAATTCCCTGTAGTTGAACCCACTCCTCACCTCTTTCCCCTTAGTTAGTCATAAACCACAAAAAGAAAACAAAATTCACAAAATAGAAACAAAACAAACAGGGCAAATTGGGAAGTAGCCTAAATGTTAAACCACAGTGGTCATCTGGAAGCTCCAGCTGACCAATATCTTCTAGAAAATGTAAACCTTATGATGATCACATGACATTCTTATAAAATTCCCAAAAATGAGGTTATGGTTACTATGGAAACCTTAAATGGACTTAAACTGAAGATGAGACCAAGGTTGGTGTGGACATTTTCTCTGGCTCTTTGCTGGAGACTGTTTGTTCCTAGTTTTTTAATAAAGCCTTGTTCACTCCTGCTTTTTGGTATCTTGTGAGTGCCTGTCTCTTGTGAGTGGACTTGCTTTCCATATCAATTTGACAATTTGCAAGTATGGCTTCCTTCTGCGCAACACCCTGGGCAGACTGTCACAGAACAGATGCTGTGCTGCCATTGCAGGAGCCACCACTTCAGGCAGACAAAAGCAGGAAGGGTAGGCCCAGAAACCTATGCGAGCCTCTACTAAAGGCAGAAGAAATGAAAAACAGTCTCTTGTTTTAAGCCATCTTAAAAAAACAGACAATTATGAATGTATGAAGTTGTACTGATGAGCCGGTAATTTCACAAAGAACAAGGATCCATCAAGATGCCCAGCACTGTGGCAGGAAGAAGGTACTGTATAGGGAATGGCGAGCTACTGTGGGCTCAGGAGTTTGAGACCTCCTTGGGCAGCACAGAGACTGCATCCACAAAAAGAAAGAGAAGAAGGAGGAGAGAAAGGGAAAGGGAAAGGGAAAGGGAAAGGGAAAGGGAAAGGGAAAGGGAAAGGGAAAGGGAAAG
>PVLD010020020.1:0-17372 GCA_004027595.1 Dinomys branickii
TTCCCTACTATCTTATCTATAATTTGGTATTTCCTTTAATGTTTTTGTGTTAACTAATGTGAAGATAACTATGTAATACAACATCCAGTTCTAATTCCCTACTATATTCTATATAACTTTGTATTTTCTGTATTGTTTATGGCTTTTCTGCTTCATATGTCTCCATTCTTTTGTCTTTAAAATAAAATTTAAAAAAAAATACTGAGGTAGCTTGACCAATAACCAGCTCCCGTGGCTCCCAACACCAAATAAGCCTCTTTTTCCTACAGATTCCAGTCTTTGGTATACTGTTTGTTTGTTTGTTTGTTTGTTTGTTTTTGAGACAGGGTCTTGCTATGTAGTTGCTGCTGGCTTTGATCTCACTGTGTAGCCCAGGCTGGCATGGCGCTCCTCCAGCCTCAGTCTCCTGAGTGCTGGAATTACAGGCATATTATAACAACAGAGAGTGGATTAACACAGTGATGTCCAGACTCTGTTTTGTTATATGTGGACATAAGGAACTCCATGTTCATTCTGATAATATTCACTCTGCTCTCTCCTTAACACACACACACACACACACACACACACACACACACCTGCCCAAGGACAACCAGTACTCAGAGAGGATGCCATCAAAATTCACCATTTGGCTGATGCTGCCTCTCAGGGGTACGGCGTTTGCCTAGCATGGGCCCAGGACCTGGGTTCAATCTCCAGAATCACAAGAAAAATAAAAAAGAAATTCATATTTGCACACAGATTCCCTGCTCTTCAGGGAGAAAGTGCTTTTACATGGAGATGCTCAACACATGGCCACTACACATGATCGTCTTTCCTGCTCCCCTCCAACCTCAGGGCACAAAAGAAATGGACTCAGTACCTATGGTTGCCTTTAATCCTGGATGGCCACTCTTTAGGTTCAGTTTGGAATGTCCAGCTTTTCTTTTCCTTGGCCCCAAAGTCTTGGGAGTTATCTTCCATTACTTGTCTTGGTACATTTCTTGGGGTGTGGGGCAATAGCAGAAACTAAACCCAGGGCCTTGATCATGCTAGGGACGTGTTCTACCGCTGTGCTACACACCGAGCCCTTTCTGTCCTGAGACAGGATCTTCCTCAGGCTGGCCTCAAACTTGCACTCCTCCTGCCTCAGCCTCTAGAGTAACTGGGATTACAGCTCTCCCCTGCACCCAGCTCCCACCTTTGTAGGTGGAACGTAAGTACCTACAGAAACATTCTCTCCCTTGTCCATAACCCCAGAATGGAGGTTGGTGAAGGATCATGTCCATATCTCTCTGAGCCTGAGAGTTTATCTGGGGTAGGACGGCATCACTGTGTCCCTGGGCCCCTGGGGTCCAGCCTACTGCCTGACATAGAGCAGGCTGTTCATGGATGCTCTGGAATGAATGAAAGGAAGAAAGAAGGAAGGAAGGAAGGAAGGAAGGAAGGAAGGAAGGAAGGAAGGCTGCCCTTGGACTGGTCTGCCTTAGGCATCATGGAGAAACAGGAGAAGGCACAAGGGTAAATAAAGGGAAGAGAAATGGGAACTGCAGCCTTGGCAGGGGAAAGTTATGTTTAGTCATGATTGGGAGCCTGGGTTTTCCTGGAGATGAGCAACTCACACCAAGAAGCAGGCCCCCCCCCCTTCCCCCAGCTTATAATCCAGTTTTGGCTGAATTTGACCCTGTGCTATGCTGGGGCCAGGTCTCTGTAATTTTTGGCTACAGCTTCCCCACTTCCTCCTTTGAGGAATGGGGTCCCATCCACAAAGCCCAGTGCCCACTGCCTTCCTTCAGACAGAAGGGCCCTTAGCCCTACCCAGGCTTGCCACCCAGCACGGGGCTGAGGCCAGGGGTCACCTGTGCTGCACCTCCAGGCCCTGCCACTGACACCTAGCCCCTTGCCTCGCAGCACAATCTAGCTGTGGGGAAGGGTGTGTCCCACATGTGCCCTTATGTGTAGTGTGCTTGTATTTCCCCTTTTGCATCTCAGAATATTAGTAAAGGGAGAGGAGAGAGTATCCAGGATGACTCATGCATGCATACACACACAGAGAAGTAAAAGCTAAAGATGACACCAATCAGAGTAGCATCTCTCCACTCCTTGGAGACCACTTCCCAACTGAAGAATCTTCCAAAGGCCACAGACAGAGAAAATGCACACAGGCACCACTGGATTGTTGGTTGTTGTCAAAGCCCTTTGTTTCAACTCTTATTTTCTAAAGACAGAAGGTCAAAGCATTGTTAAGAATTAAAATCACCAAAACCTGGCTAAGAGGGTGGCAAATGTGTTTGTTTGTTTGTTTATTTGTTTTGTCTCTCTCTCTTTTTTTTTTTTTTGCTTTGGTTCTTGTTATTGTTCTTTTATTTTTGTTTTGTAGTACTGGGGATTGAATCCAGGCCCTTCACACTGAGTTACATCCCCAGCCCTTTTCTATTATTTAATTTTGTTTTGTTTTGTTTGTTTATTTGTTTCTTTGCTTGTTTTGAGACATGGTCTTCCTATGTAGTACAGGCTGGCTTTGAACTACTATGTAGCCTAGGGTGGCTCTGAAACTCACAGTGATCCTTCTGCCTCAGCCTCCTGAGTGCTGTGATTACAGGTATGCTCCATCATGCCCAGCTTTATTTTATTTTTAAAATTTTGAGCCAGGGGATTACTAAATCACCACATTTCCCAGGCTCAAGTTTGCAACCCTCCTGTTTCAGCCTTCCAGATTGCTGGGATTACTGGCATGTACCACCATGGCCAGTAGCAAATATGGTTTTAAAGCCACTGTGGCACTGCAAGTTCCCGACAGCCCTGGTGACTGTTTACTTCAAACTGAAAATCCTCCTAGCAAGAAAACTCTGCTGAGTTTTCCACTGAAGGAAGAGCACCTGATCCTCTCCCACCCAGTGACAATTTGAGGGGTGTCCCTAAGCACTTGCATCTCAAAGCTCCTCTGTGAGCTGGGCATGGTGGCCCACGCCTGTGATCACAGCACTTGGCAGGCCAAAGCAAAAGGTTCACTGTGAGTCTGAGGCCAGCCTGGGCTACATAGTGGGTTCAAGGCCAGCCTAAACTACACAGCAAAACCCTGTCTCAAAAAAAAAAAACCAAATAAAAAGCTCTTCTGTGCTCCTCTGCATCAAAACCAGGAGCTCCCTTTAATATGGGATGCAGACACAGCAGGCATCATTTCAATCACTTTTTCTTTTCCCCTTTTAAATCCTGGGTGTTGTTTTGGTGTTTCTTCTTGCCATTGCATCTGGTGTGTTGGCCAGGAAGACCAACTCTGCTGAACTCTTTGGTCACTGGTCATGGCCCTCATGGATGCAGCAAGGACCTTTCCAGGTCTTGACAAGAAGGCACGCTCTTGAGATTTCTTGAGTCCCCTCAGAGGTCTGGAGGAGGATTCCTGGCTCCCCACTCAAGTGGCTCACATCAGACCCCACAGGGAGGAGGACACAATCTGTCTGTCTGTCTGCCTGCCTGCCTGCCTGATTCTGTTAAGACCCCTGGGAGCACCCCAATTAGTCAGTCAGTCCTGCTCAGTTAGAGCAAAAGAAAAGATTGATCACCTTTTGTTAGTTAAGGCTGCCCCCAAGGGAGGGGTTTGGAGTGTGTAACCTCTGAGGGCCTTTTTGAATGGATGTGTGAGTGAGCAGAACAGAAAGCACAAGCAATAGGCTGCTCCGTCTGTGCACCAAGACTGGGAAGCACTGGTTGTGGCGGGTGATTGGGACCTCAACTGCAGATCCATGATCAACATATGGCATAACAGAGGCCTAGCACCCTCCTTAGCTAAGTCGTGCCTAAGTCCCCACAAGGGGTGTAGCCAGGTGGGCATCTGAATGGCCTCTGCTGAGGGGCACCCACCATTTGTCTGTTGTGCCATCATTCAAGGGTATACAACGTACCCTATAAGGAGATAAAATGGAAACTAACTAAAAACCCACAGTCTGTGACTGCAGGAAATGAGGCTTTTACGGAGTTAAAAATGGAACCAAAACATTCCCTGCATCTCAAAGAAAAAAAAAGAAAAGGAGGCCCATTTTTCCTGAGAATTCTACTTTGGCACCCTTTTCACCCACCACAGTTGTTGCCAACACCTATGGCCTCACTCCCCACTCCTGACTCATCTACTTCCAGCCAATTTAACTGGTTCCAGAGGGCTGTTGCCTGCATTGGGCCACAGAGGGCCTCCTTCAGAAGTCTTCTGCTCACATGCCTATCCTGGTCAGATGATGTCACACTAACACCCACTCTAGATGACTGTCAACAATTTCTTCTGGGCTCCACATTTTGACTGAGGAAAATTGGACTCTCAGTCCCGATGAATGAGTTGCCACGGCCTTTCCAAAGGTCGCCTTGCCTAGAAACAATCCAGCTGAGCCCTTCTCAAAGACACCAAAAAGGAGGACTAAAAGCCCATCCACTGCTGCTACCCAGAAACCTGATAAAAAGCACCTGATGTCTGTAAGAAAATCCAGTCTGATAAACCACCATACCCTTTGGCTATGAATTGTAAGGACCATGGACACTAAAAGAAATAAGTAAAGAAAAAGATGAGAACTCTCAAAAGTTTCCTCTGTCAAAATACTCAACTGGGAAAATTCCAAGACAAAAGGGCAGCTCACTTGGACTCAATTTCCATACGGGGTTAAGATCTCTTCCACCTTGGCTCTGCACCTGTGTACCCATCTGCCAACATGGGACCACTGTCAGAACTCCTTCTGATGCCATTTAATACTGAACAGTGCTGCCATATTTTGCTGTCAGATGTCACGGGAAGCATGAACGGGCATCCAGCCACACGTCACCCTGATAGCCTGTTCAACTCCTTCTGGCTCTGTTTACTACTGAAGAATGCTGCTGCATTTTAGACAGGGCCAAAGACTAGTTAAAGTCAAAAGTCCCCATTACAGTGGTTGACCTTGATGCTTGGGTGAACACAGTCTTCTCCCAACCATGTCCAAACTGGGCTGGTAATGCTACAGAGGGCCATGAACCCTTAGACTGGTACCGCATTACTCTCCTGGGACACTTCACAGAAGGAGACAAGAGGCCAATAAACATGTAAAGTTAGTGACAGCTGCATCAGCCTGAGACAGATAACTGCAATCCTGAAGTTCTAAAAACTCTCCTCCCAGAGGTACAAACTAAAGACTCACCTCCAGGCCTGGCCAGTTTTGCTGTCAGCCAGTAACCACAACACAGCCATCACCTTACCTTCTGTGGTTCCCAAACCATGCTGCAAGGGTTTGGGAACTCTACCACTATTTTGAGGGAGGCCCTAACAACATATTTGGCCAAGCCACCAGCACACTTTCTCCAAGTTTTCTCTGTCCCTTCCAGCTCTGTCAAGTCCCCTGGGCTAACAGTATAGCCTGTCAAACTGCTAAAATATATATCTCCTGCCTGTAAAGCCATTTCAAGGTCACTGAGCTGCCAATGCTGCTGTGAACGCCCTCACCCTTTTGGATTGTTCTGACTTCTATATGCTCACTCAGACTGTCAGTTCCTGGGAGTGCCCAGTGGCCTCCAAGGGCTGCCTCCCCTCTTTGCCTCTGCACTCTAACAGCTAGTGTCTTTCTGATCAAGAAAACTAATAAGCTTACATTAGACCAAGGTCTAACTGTCCATGTGCCACAAGCTGTACTGGGATGAACTGTTCTTAAAAAACTGATCCCCTGACAGATGGTGAGTACACCCTGTTTATGGACAGAAGTAGCTCTGTTAAAAATGAAGTCTAACAGCCTAGATATGCTGTGGTCACCTTGGACAAAACTATTTTGGCCAAAACTCTCCTGCAGGGATGATCTTTGCAGCAAATTTCTGTTTGGAAACTTGCCACCAATTACGCAAAATAATATGGTCCAGAGGCCTAAGCCCCCTCTGGGGATCCAACTGACTGAAACATCAGCCCCAGCCACCAGACCTGCCCCCACCGTACATCTGACACGCTCACGCTGTTGCACCTCTACTCCTCAGCCAGCTCAGGCTTTAGCAACTGTGTCACCAGCCCCAACCTCCCATTTCCTGCTGTACTGAGAAGACAGTAAAAATTTGTAGGGTCCCGCTATGAAAAATCATCCCTAGATATGGCCTAACCTTGATTATTGGTAGGAACAATGGGCCTGCATTTGTAGCAGAGGTAACTAAAAAAGCTAGATTAAATAAAACTACATAGAGCTTGTGACCAGTTAAAAGAACAGTTATATCTGTAGACATTCCTGAACACACATATAACCCAGGTACATATTAACTACCTGTACAGGTTTCAGAAATCCAGCCTTAGATCCACTGAAAAATTTACCTGGACAGCTCCTCAAGGCTCACTCTGAAGAGACAACACACACACACGCACACACACACACCACTGAAACCTGAGGACATCATTCACAGGGTTGCTCTGTACCTACTCCCCTTGATGTCTGTATCTTTTCAGGCTGCTTACCCCAGTCCTTGCTTCCTGCCCCTGCTAGCTGTGTCACTTCCTAGAGTCACATAGGACTGAGCAGTGGCTTCCTCCACGCACACAGCCGGGAAGTAGCAGGGCAGAGATGAAAGAGACAGTGGGACAGGCTTCCCACTGGTCCAGTGGATCCCTGGTTCCTTCTTATCCCCAGTGAAGCTGGCTGGGCTCAGAGCATGGGAGGAACAGCCTGCTGGGAGCTCAGCCGTCTGTTGGTTCCCACTAAGGGAACAGATTAAGGGGAACATGGGCTAAGAAGGTGGTTCTCAGGCTTCTTTTTTTTTTTTTTTTTTGTACTGGGAATCGAACTCAGGACCTTGCACTTGCCAGGCAGGCGCTTATGCCACTGAGCTATATTCCCGGCCAGTTCTTAGGCTTCTTGACCGCGGTGTACACTGGTTCCTGCTCCTGGGGTCCCTGGGAGGAAACCCCATTGGCATTAGAGTTCTGCTCCTGTGATTCAAACACCACTGAGCTGTAGTGAAGATCTTCCCCGGCGATTGCCTGTAAAAAGACCCCAGACTCAGGAGGAGGTAGGGAAGGTCAGATCACCAGCTCAGGACCAGCACCACCCAAGGAAGCCTTCATCGTGGGAGCTGCAGCCTTTCCACTGTGCTGGCCTCTTCCTCTTGCCTGGACTCAGATCAGCCGTTCTGCCCACCCACCTGCTCTACTCTGCCTGGTCAAGCTACAGCTCAGAATCCTTGAGGAACCATGTGGTCCCTGTGATCCTCAAGGCCAACCTCGCCAGGCCTGCTCTACCAGGAGGAGACTGAGAGCCCCAAGAAGTTTGTGGCTTCCCAGCGATACCTCTACTCTCCCCCGGAAGGACCACCCTGGCTGTAAAACAAAGCAGGCTCTTTTGAAGGACTCAAAGGCAGCTTTGTGGGACCCTGGCCCTCTAGACAGAGTTTGAACGACTTCAAGGTGCTGTGGACAGAGGTTCTGACTTGTCCCAAGGGGGCTGACAGATGGGTAAGACTGTATGTGCTCCCGATCCACTTTGAGATCATCAGGTGCTGAGTTAGACAAGCAAGTATTGTTGGTCCCCGGCCCACGTGGCCATGTGAACCTAAGAACATGTCATGTGGGGAAGAAGTGGGGGTTCAGGAGCCATGTGGCCAGGAGCCATCAGTGTAAACAGCAGCTCAGACAGCCTGGGGGTGAAAACAGCTCACCCTTCTGCAGACAGCTGGCAGCTCAGAGAGGCACATGGTTTTCAGGGACATGGAAATCATGTAGGACAGGATCCTCTGCATGGTGCAGGAACAACAGCCTGGGTAAATGGTGCCAGGCAGGCCACATCCCAGGGAGCTGGGCACTTTTCTGGAGCAGACCAGCAGCAGAGTCACCCATCCCTCCACGGCCTCACTCATGAATCCAAAATAGGCTCAGGGTGTTCACGAGCTGAGGGGGGGTGGCTGGGAGGTGCCTGAGGCAGCCCTTCTTTGGTGCTTACATCTCTCCCCAGCCTCTGTTTGAACCCCTGCCCACTACAGGATGGGTCACACCGGGGCAGTAAACCAGGGTGCACCCTGTTCCCTGCTCCTGCTTTAAGGTACCTGTATCTAAGAGGTAATGGACAAAATCCTGAAAGTTAACATTGCTACCAAAGAAATGATGGGGCCAAAACAGGACAGAGTGCTAACTTTAACCCTGGGTGTGTGGCATATAGTAGGTGCTTCATAAATGCTCTACTTTATTGATTGCTGGACCATAGTCACTGGTCACCCCAAAGAACCTCCTATCCTCCCACCTCCAGCCACAATGACACCAAGCCCTTCCAAGGACCTCGACTCTGGCAAAACCTACACTTGCCCTTCTGTGGGTGGCTGTCTTGGAGCCAGTCCCCTCCTTCCCTCTATGGCCACTCCCACTCCCCAGGTGGTCCCTGTGGGACCCTGGCACTCACACTTACCACGGTGCTGAACTCCACCTGCACCTGCCTTGGTCTCGGCGCCTCTTCCTTCAGTGACCGTGTGTGCAGCTGCAGGTTTGCGTAATGAGGCTCACACTGATCAACGGCCTGTGGTGGGCGGGACACATCCAAGGAGGCTCTTCCCCTCCCCTGGCCCTGCCTTTCTGTAGACACCCCCATGCTGTGGGTGTCTGGCCCCACCCTTCCCTCGGTGCTTCTCTAGGCAGTGAGTGCCCCCTAGTCAGCCCACCCGGGAAGATCCACCTCCTGCCACAGCCTCCCTTACCTGTCCGGGGTTCCGGCCTGGCCCCGAATGCTCACCACCTAAAGACAAATGGAGGAGAAGAAGGTGGAACCCCTGAACCAGGGCAGGAGTGGGACCCCTATATGCCAGATGAGAGCAGGCAGGAGGCTTTGCAGAGACCCAGGACTGACAGCTCCAAGCCATGAGGAGTTTCCAGGAGCATCTGATGCCCTTGGTCTGGATCCGTGGCAACCAGAGCCCACTGGCAACCCAGAGCCCACTGCCCTGCATGTCACAGAGACTCTCCCTTTTGGGCAAGAGTCCAGGAGGAAAAGCCCAAAGTTCGAAGACAGAAGCCCACAAACAGCCAATGTGCTTGCTGAGCCTCCTTCTGATGGAAGACAGTAGCACTGGGGTGCTCTGGGATGGGAGCACATTGCAACACGGTGTGTGGGCTCCACCCCTGAGCTGGGCAGGTGCTTGATGGGAAGTGGGGCAGGGCAGTGAGGAAGCAAAGGTTCAGGGTGGGGAAGAAGGTAGCAATGAGGAGGTCTGGGAGTAGCTGGCTGCACAGAAAGCTCGCTAAAGGGGGGAGATCCAGTCTACCCTGGGCACCACGGTGCCCCCAAGGCCCAGCACAGGCACTGGCACAGCGGGTGCTCAGGACAGCTTCGCTGTATGAATGAATGAAGGAAGGTAGGAATGACAAGGAACGGCCAGAGGAGTTGTTACTGAGTGTAATGAGGCAGGCCAGGCTTGGGGAGGAGGAGCAAGGCTCCAGGTGAGAAAACAACCCAGACACATTGTCAGGGTTTGGGGTGAGCACTCATAAACTAAGGCACAAAAGTTCAGGGTGACTGAACAGAAAGTCCTTCCGTTACTGAGGACCTGCTCAACAAGGTATAATATGCTCATAGACTCTGTGGTGCGTGATTTCCAAAACATTTACTAGCAGGGAAAATGGTGCAATATATTAAATGCAAAATTACTGTTCTGAAAAAGAATTCATGGTACAAAGCAAGTTTTTGTTTGTTTGTTTGTTTGTTTGTTTTGTGTGTGTGTGGTCCGCTGAGCTATCTCCCCAGCCCAGCAGTTCTTTAAGAAATCATACATCCATACATAGGCCTAGAGAAATTTGGAAGGAACAGGTCTTCAGTGCCAGGGCTTGGTTTTCTCTGGGAGTGGGATTTTTAGTTATCATTCACTAAGCTAAGGAGAATTAATTTCCTTCTTTGTGCTTTCCTTACTTTTCAAGTTCCCTCCAGCAATCACACATCCCTTTAGAAGGAAGAAGACACTACTTGTGGAGACAGAGGCTTTCTGGGTGAAAAGTCAAGGAGTCTGCTGAGATCACAGAACTGAAACGGTCCAGGCGGCAAAAGCCCATGTGGCAAGCAGCTTGCATGTGAGGCTCCAGAAAGTGACAGGAACAAAGCAGATGGGAAAGAGGAAGTGGTCTTCATTCCCTGAATCAGGCACAGAAATGCTGGGTGACCTCTACCCAGGAACCGGAAGTGAGTGTGAGACCCTGTCCCCTGTTTCCTGCAGCGCACACCAGCTCCTCTTGCAGCTGTGGGTAGAGTAACCCATAGGTTTTGACAACAATGGACAATGACTGTCCTGAGAATTCTCTTCTCATGGGATCATGAACTCCGGACACAGGGAAGAAACTTGAGTTTCTCCTGTGTGTGCACATGTGTGTATGTGTGCGCGTACACTTGTGTGTGCATATATGCTTCTCTTTGTGTGTGTGTGTGTGTGTGTGTGTGTGTGTGTGTGTATGAGAGAGAGAGAGAGTGAGAGAGAGACATACTAGGGGGTAGAACCCAGGAGACCTCTACCACTGAGCTCCTTTTTATATATATATATTTTTATTTTGAGACAGGGTCTTGCCAAGTTGCCCATGTGGAGTTCATATTTGTGATCCTCCTGCTTCAGTCCTACTGGGTGTTGGGATTTTAGGTGTGGGCCATCAGACCTAGGTCCTGTACTTCTTTGACCTCTCTAGTGTTTATTAAGCACCTATTTACTGAGTGCCAGACATGGTTCCAGGAGCCCCACGCATGTCCTCTAACAACCCGAGCTCAAGAGAAAATGGGATTACAGGATGCGTGGAGCTTCCTGTGGGGTCTGTTGCGGTTAGAGGTGTTAAAGAGCACATGAAACCAGGCGTAGCACACTTAGCAATTTAGTGAGACCCTATCTCAAAACTTTAAAAATGGCTAGAGATATAGCTCAGTACAAAGCCCCTGGGTTCACTCCCCAGTACCACAAAAAAGTAAAATAAAATAATGAAGTTAAAACAAGCTTTCTGGGTGAAAGGGCACCAAAGAGTCTGCGGAGATCACAGAAAGGAAGCGGTCCCTGCTGGGAAACCCCACGAGGCAAGCAGTATTCACGTGAGGCTCCAGAAAGTGGCAGAAACAAAGCAGATGAGAAAGAGGACGTGGTCCCTATTCCCTGCATCAGGTACAGAAACCCAGCAGGTACTGACCATCGCCCCTGGCTTTTAGGAAGGCCCAGACTGCTGCAGGGCAGTCAGGGAAGCTGGTGATGGCCATCTACTTCCAAAAGGGCTGTGACAGCTGAGGTGCAGAGGTACACCCAGGAAGGGCCCCCAGACATTCTTGGGGACCAATAAGAAAGGTCTCAGAGGAGATGAAGGCTGAGGTCAGCACTTGGGATCGGATGGAATGAGCGAAGAAGAGGACTAGGGAGGAAGTCCAGGTGCCAGAGCAAGTGCAGGAGAGGCTCCTGCCAGGTGATGGACAGTCACAGGAAGGGGCCTTCCTTAGCCCCTTGTGATGGCACATGCCTATAATCCCAGAATTCGAGAGCCTGAGGCAGGAAGATCATGTATTTGAGGCCAAGCTGGGCAAATTAGCAAGAATTTGTCTCAAAGAACAAAGAAAGGGGCCTTGCAGGGCCCAGAAATAGGGTGAAGGGAAGTGAGCAGGGCCAGATAGGGGGCCTGACAGTCCTGTAGGAGCTGCATTCTGAGGGTGTGGGAAGCCCATTCAAAAGTTTTAAACAGAAGAGGGCACTGCCCCATGGGACAACACCCCGAGCCCCAGCAGGAAAGGCCTCCTTCTCCCAGAGCCACCCCCAGGAACACCTGCTCTGGAGCCTGCCTCTAGCTAGCATCAGCTGCCACATATGTTTTTTGTTTTTTGTTTTTTGTTTTTGTTTTTTTTTTTTTTTTTTTGCGGTGCTGGGGATCGAACTCAGGACTCTGCACTTGCTAGGCAAGCACTTATTCCACTGAGCTATATCCCCAGCTCAGCTGCCACATATGGCCCTAGGTTCCCTCACTGCCCACTCTGAGGACCCAGGACAGAGTGCTGCCAATGAGACACTGTGATCAGGGACAAACCAGGGGCAGAGGCTCAGCTCAGAGCTCACTCACCTTTGACCCGCTTCTGCAATATCCTCCAGGTCAGCAGCGAGAGCCCCACCAACAGAAGCAGCAGAACGCCCAGCAAGGAGAGCAGCACAGGGAGCCTGGCAGGGATGTGGGCAAAGTGAGGGGGCATCAGCCTTCCAGGTCTTTGGTTTCATTAATTAATTAAATAAATAATTGTGCCCAGGGGTTACACTGGGGGCCTGGTCCATGCTAGGCAAACACTCTATTGCTGAGCAACATCCCCAGTGCTCCCCTGACTTCGTTTGTTTGTTTGTTTTCGCTTTTTTGAGACAGCATCTTGCTGTGCAGTCCAGGCTGGCTTTGAACTCACTGCAGTCTTCCTGCTTCAGCCTCCCAAGTGTGGGGATTAGAGGCATGTGCCACCACATCTAGCCCTTCTTTGATTTTTCAGATATTTACATATCAAGTTTTTTGAAAAGGCGAACAGCATAACGTCTCCGTGCTACACGTCCTGTCTCTGCATCCTCCACTTCCTCCTCATACACACAGTGTATTTAACACTAGGCCCTTTATTCACAGACAAGCAAACAAGAATGTACAGGGTGGGGATACAGCTCAGTGGTACAGTGCTTGCCTACTATTGCCTAGTGTACTAAGCCCTGCTTTCCATCCCTAGCATCACAAAAAGAAAAAAAAATGGTAGTGGACACGTGAATGTATAGTATTTCCCTTCTTTCTTCACACAAAGGAGGCAATGCTATTCTGGTTTGATGTCTTGGAGGTCTTTCCACATCAGTACACAGGGAGGTGCTCTTGCTCAGCTGCCTAGTATTCTGTCACACAGACTGATTCCTGTGACCCCCTTCTCGCTGACATTCCCCTCATTTTTTGTGTGATTTCAAACATTGCTGGGATAAACCATCCTATAGCTCTGCCATTCCACACATGGATGAGCAGCAGCAGATTAACAGTGGACCCCTTCTTCCATGCCTGGGTTTGTATCCGTGGTTTCCTTTATTGTTTAAATATTTGTTTGTTTGATTGATTGATTGTTTATTGCAGTGCTGGGGAGCAAACCTAGTGCCTTGCCCATGCTGCCCAAGGTGTCCACCACTGAGCGACAGCCCAGCCCTCATCTTCCCTTAAAGATGCCCCATACAGACGCATACACAATTTGCAGAAGATCCATCCTCTAGCAAAGCTGAGCTCTGGCTCCTGTGTGTACCTGCAGGGCGAACTTCTGCAAGAGGCATGCTTTGAGTCTGAATTTTGCATCCTTCAGTATCAACATTGTGACTCTGGATTGGCAGGAAGCATGCAGAAGGGCTTCAGGGTATGGTGAAGTGAAAATGTGACTGGCCCTGGTCCTGGCTCTGGGAGGGAGCCCCAAGTGATGGGGGCACTTTTGCTGTTTCTGGATCACCCTGACTGCCCAGAGATGATGGATGGGGCTGCTCAATGGAAACACCATGTGACATAGACTCTGACCAGCCCAACCTCCAGGGGAGAATAGGGCTAGAGATCAAGTTCAGTCACACGGCCAGTGATGCAACCAGTCCCCCTGTGTCATGAAGCCCCAGGAAAAATCTGGACACAGAAGATGAGATAGACATATGGAGGTCCCATGTCCTAATCCCACTTGATTGGGTATAGGAACTCTGGGATCCTCCAGACCTCGGGCTGCCCGTGTCTTCATTTGGCTGGTCCTGATCTTCATCCTTTATGATAAAACTGTAAGGTGGGGCTTTGTAGAATTTTAAGTCTAGTGAATTACTGAACCCAAGGGAGTCATGGGTACCCCCAAATTTGTAGCCATTGGTCAGAAATGCAGTGAGCTGGACCTCCCCCAAAGAGCAGTGGCATGTTTACAAGCAAGTTTTGTGGTGTCGAGTCTTTAACCTACTGGGCCTGTCCTAACTCCCAGCCATCAGTGCCATGGTCAAATTGCAGTGCCCCAGGAACTCAGAGGAGGAATCTGAACCTCCCAAATCATTTACGACTGTGTGCATTTTTTTCTAGGGAGAGTCTCTAGATGTCAGCCTCTCTGAGGGTTTGGTGACCCCAATAAAAATTGAGAACCACTGCCTAAAGGGGGAACCCAAGACTCTGGGGTCACATTGCCCCAAGCCCAGCCCTCTTTCCTGTAGCTATGTGACCAGACAATTGCTTAACCTTTCAGCCTCAGTTTATTCATCTGTAAAATGAGCGTGGTAAGAGTTCAAGAGCTTCACTCCCCAGGGCTGTCATGGGGAGTGAAGGAGAATATTCATGGCAGGAGGTTCCCAGCCCCATTCCTCACTGATTTCCTTTCATCCCCTCTACTTCCCAATTCCCCCTTGCCTCCACCTTCTCCTTCAGCATGGGCCCAGCTCAGGGTGGCCTCAGTGACCCCAGCTAGGATGTGCAGACTATAGCTTCCAACCTAGGCCTGGGGCAAGGACACAGGAAGTTCCACCCAGCAGAGGTATAACTTGTACCCCCAGTACCCCTCAGCCCTGAGCTGAGGAGAAGATTCCCTTCCAGGTCACAGATGGGATGGCCTTACCTTAAGTCCAGGACATCTTGCTTGTTCTCCTGGCTGCTGGAGGTGTGAGTGGTACTCCCATAGCTGGTAAAACATATGGTATTCCCATGGCCGGGAAAAGATGTGGCTGGGGCTTCTGTTGTGGTTGTTGAAGCCCTGGCTATGGTGTAACTTGTAGGTTTCTCAGAAGTTGCAGCTGGGGCAAAACCACAAATCAGACTCAAAGATCTCTTCTCTGACTCTCCTGCTACTGGCCAATGCCTTTTTATTTGATTTCATACCAATTACTCCGAAAGAGGACAGGATGGGGACTCCCCCAAGGCAAAAAAAGCATTTGCCAGCAGGAAATAGGATCTGCCCCAAATCATTCCCACTCTATGTGGTGGATGGGGCAGGGCCCTCCCAAGAGCCCAGGTCAGCTCCCCTTGCCTGGTCTGGTCTCCACCCAGCGCAGCCAGGTGCTCCCAGAGATGTCTGTCTAACCACAGTGCGGATGCGTCACTTGTCCAAGTTCCCTCTGCAGGCAGCACTGTCGCAGCCTGGCCCTCACCCGGCCCTCTGCTCAGCCCTTCCCTCCCTCCAATCAGCGCTGTTTTCCTGGGGCTCAACTTTGGACACTGTGCTCTCTGCCTTCTGTCACCTGATATCACCTTCCTGCAAGACTGTTCCAGATGCCAGCTACGCCAGGGTGCTCCCTCCAGCCCTGGACCGGTCTCTCTCACTGTCCCTGTCCCTCCCTGCCCAAGGCCCCATACACTCACAGTTTGTTCCTAGTCTCTGATCTGACTCCTGCCCGTTATTCCCACCTGAGCTGATTAGGGAAGTGTTACGGCTTTGTAGGGGCTCACCTGGGAGAACAGACACTCTAACATTGACAGTGGGATCTTTTTGCCACCGTTTATCAACCCCACACTGGTAGGAGCCCGCATCCTGCAGGGTGAGGCTCTCCAAGGTCACTGTGAAGCTGAGGTTGGCGGGATGGTCCCTGATGGTCACTCGGCCCCGCCTCACTTCTCTGTTTGAGTGGTCAGTCTTCACAATATCGTCACATAGTAGAAATGATTCTTTGCACCAGTACTTGGCATGTTCCTTGTGTCTCGCCTCATAC
This sequence comes from Dinomys branickii, assembly GCA_004027595.1. Classification (NCBI taxonomy): domain Eukaryota; kingdom Metazoa; phylum Chordata; class Mammalia; order Rodentia; family Dinomyidae; genus Dinomys; species Dinomys branickii. The sequence continues at coordinate 15,598 of PVLD010020020.1, forward strand.
CAGCACTGCACACTCAGGGATCCACCCACGGTGCCAGTCACAGTGCTGAAGCCACTCAGGAGAAGACAGCCTGCAAAACACAAGCCCAAGTCGGGGCTCTTACAGTTGGAGAGGATCAGGGTCCCCCTGGGGGTCAGGCCCACCAAAAGACCCCTCACTCCACCTCACACATCAGCCCCCACCAGCCAGGCCACTTCTTACCACCTTTCCCTTCTGCTCTCCACCAGGAGTTAGACATGGAGGCCCCTTCCTCCATCTGACTCCTCCTATCCCCTCTCAGGGACCAGGCCTCCTGCTTCCAAACTCTCCAGAACCATAAACACTCACCCCTGAGCTCCTACTCTCCCAGGAAGGTTACCCTTCCCTGGGCATCTCCGTATGTGGAAAGCAGCCATCTTCCCCTCTGGTCCCACCTTGGGATGTGAGGCAGGGCAGAAGGAAGGTCAGGAGACCACTGAGGTGAGAATACTCTATGTTATGGTTTGTGTCTAGGTGTAAGCCCCAAAGCCTCATGCAGTCATACGGCTTTTTCAGAGGTGGTAGATCTGGAGTATGTGATGCTGGGATTAAAGGTGTGTGATTAGGAAATCAGTCCACTAATTGGCTTGGCATAGTTCTGGCTAAGATTAAGGATGTACACCTGTCCTAGGGAGAGCAGCTGCATACTACATAAGGGACAGAAAGAGTCTGGTCTTCTAGTTGTTTTTGCTGTCTTTTACCACCATGAATGGCTGCCCCTCTACCATGTGCCCACCTGCCTTGGAGCCAGCAGATTATGGACTGAAACTTCTACAAACTGCAAGCTAAATAAACCTTTTCTTGCTTTAACTTTGGACAATGGGCATTTTTGTCTCAGTAGTGAGAAAAGTAACTAAGACATTGTATACTCAGTGAGTGTGTGGGAATCAAAATGTTTGCAGTGCAGGACTCGTGACAACCTTCACGGTGTCCTGTCCTCTGTAGTCCGCCCGGATCTGGCAGATTAATTTTCAAGGAAGCACATTTTTTATTCCCAAGATTTATGTTCCCCATTTTCCCAGATGGATCTCAGACACAAAGCTGGGGGTGTCAGCACAAAGCAAACGCTGCCACCAAGCAAAAGGCACAGCACCTCCCTCAACACCCCAGTGACGCTGTGATCACAAGGGGATGCCGAGCCCAGGGATGACTTGCTCCTCTTACTAAGGGGTAAAATATCTTCATTTCAATGACATTTTTAGATTCTTAGCTCTCACTTAAAACTCAGACTACTCAAATGCCCTCCTGGTCCTATCTCTCAGGTTTGCTCTCCCAGGTGCTTGAATACTCAAATCAAGAAAAAGAAGAGAGGGTGAGGGGAGAGGAGAAAACCCAGATACACAAATAAAAGAAAAATAACCACAGCAATTGTCAAGTCACTGTAAGCAAGTCTGTGAACCTGAATGAAACTGATGATTTTCTAGGTAAATATAAGTGACAAATACAGGCCCAGAATAGATGTGCATGAAAATGTCAACCAATAACAAAATGAACTATAAAATTCTTTCCTTTCAGAAAAAGAGGGAGGGTGTGCTTGCTTCAGCAGCACATGTACGAAATAAAAGGGGGAAAGCAAAACTTACAGTTTCACAGGTTACCACTCTCAAACCTTCAAAGGAGTGTACAATTCCAACCCATTTAAACTTTTACATAAGATACTGTTACAGACAGCTGAGTTAGTTAAAAATATTATAGGCAGTCAGGTAGGGCTGTGCTCTAGAAGGAGCCAACACAGAAGATAAGACACCTGTGGGCCT
>PVLD010020020.1:17472-35010 GCA_004027595.1 Dinomys branickii
CTCCCACAGAAAAAGCCCAGCTCTGCATTCATGCCCGCTTGCTACGTGACTCGCTTCCCCATTTGATCTCAGTCCACTCAGTCTTACCTGGACAATTATGCCTGTAATCTTATTGGTGGACCATAGTGTTGTCCATTTCCCCTACCTTAGACCCGCCTCACCTCATGGTTTTTCCCTATAAAGTCCCTAAAAAAGACAGTCGGGGGTAACCCACTCGGGCCCCCCTTCTGTCCTTCTTTTGGGTAGAAGCTTTCTTTCTCTCAACAAATATATTCTGCTCTTAACCTCTGTTGTTCCTAAAATTCATTCTTCAGTTTTAGAGAACACAAACTCGTCTGATACCACTCAGGTTGGGAGATTTATTTTCCTGTATCAATACGAAATTAGAGAAATCTCCATAAATCTTTTCAGGAAGTCAGCATAATATATTGAGGTGAATCTGGCCAAAGCTCTTCAGAAAATTCCCTACCTTGCTAGTTCAAAGGAGGAAAAAAAAAGAACCTCCGTATAGAAGGACAAAGCATCTGACACTTTGTTGCTGTTGTCTTTTAAATGCTAAGGATTAAAAGTGGCAGAACACAGACAGGTAGCAAAATACAGCTGCTCCCAAGCGTGAAATGGAGAAACCTGGAAAACAATGGTTTAGTGAAGAGAAAAAGAAGTTGATCTCTGGGAATCAGGAGGGAGAAAACAAGAAAACTAAAAAGTCCAGAGCACAGTGAAGAGAAAAGAAGGAAGCAGTCTGGAAAGCTGACCCTCTCCCAGGGAGCGGACCAGTCTCTGCTGACACAGGTAACCCTGCTGTTATAGTTTGTGCCTGGATGTCTCCTCAAAGCCTGATGCAATCATAGGGTGGGCTTTTAGAGTTTATGAGTGATTCTGGTCCAGTGCTAGAATTATGGATGTAGGTGCTACACCCACCCTGGGGCAGGTACTTTGCATACAGTGTAATGGGGGGAAACAGACTTGCTCTTCCAGCCGCTGCTCCTCCCTTTTTGCTCTTGTTGCTTTGCTGTTTTCCGCCACCAAGAACAATTGCCCTGTGCCATGTGCCACTTTGTCTTGGAGCCAGCCAAGCATGGACTGAAACCTCCACGAACTGTGAGCTAAATAAACCTTTCCTTCCTTAATACTGGGCGTCAGGTATTTTGTCTCGGCAATGAGAGAAAAGTAACCAAGACACCTGCAGAGGGTCAGCAGCTCCAGGAAGAGAGAGCAGAATAGGCCAGCAGCACTAGCCCCAAGGAAAGCCCATGACTATTGCAAACTGCAAAAATACCGTGGGGTTTTGCGCTGCAAGTGCCTCTTGCCTTGGGGCAGGCTAGAGTTGGAGAAGGAATCCAGTGTGGTGCTGATCATATTTAAGAAAGTTTAATCAGGAGCCATTTGGGGAAAGGATTAGTTGTTTGAGAATGAGCCACAGAACAGCTATAGAACAACCACAGAGGCTGGGAGGGAAACAGCCACAAGAGACAGCTGTGGAGAGGGTGCAGGCTAGACACAGACCCCTGTGACATTTAAGAAGGTCACAGGAGTCCCACCCTCTGAGCTGAGAAGTCACATCTGTCACAGTGGCTTTAGTGGGGGCTGCGTCTGAAAGCGCTGGCATTAAGTCATTAAGGCATTAAGTGGACTGCTTGACTCTCCCCACCCCTGCGCACACCCAACACAGAGCTCAGCGGTGTCTTTGCTTCATTCATCTACCAGCATGCTCAGGCTCAGCCTGGACAATTGTCATGGCCTGGGGTACAGAGATGGAGGGTGGCGTGAGGGGGGCTCCCAAACCCACAGGCTGGGAAGCCAGGCAGAGACAGCTGTGACTTGGGGCACACAGATGGACACAGAAACTGAGGGCTGCTGGGATGACTACAGCCCGAGGGCGGGCACTATTGACTGACCGTGCCAAGGAGGAAATTCAGGGCAGGATTCAGTAATCTCACACAAAAATGTGAGCTGGAAAACAAAATAGGTCTAGTAGTGACTCACTATAGCTTCCCCATGTCTGCTGGAGTCTAACACTGTGGACAAGAAACTACTCGTTCCAAACCACAGAGGAGTTATTTTTAGACTTCTTTTTTTTTTCTTCACTGGTTGTTTTGAGATTTGGGTTTTAAAACCCAAATTTTTTGAGATCTGGGGTTTTGTTTTTTTTTAACTTACTTGCTCTCTGTGTTCTTTTACTTTCCTTTTCTTATCTTTTCTGTTCTTTTTATCTGATTATACACATTTCATTTATCTGATTATATTCATTTTAGTCGTAGCAGGACCCTTCATCGCCTTTTTCCTCCTCTTTCTCACTTCCCTTCTTTGTTTTTCAAATCTGACTCCTTTCCTTTTCCTTTTCTCCACCCCGCGCACTTAACAACTGGGCTTTATTCATCTTTAGAGACTAGTCAACTCCGTGCTATTATCATTAAATTCTTTTCAATTACCACTGATGATATAGTTGCATTTAAATATCTGCTGTATGTCACCCTTTGTTTTGTGTCCATATTATAATTACAGAACTCTTTCCAACTGCTAAGGGTGATACAGAGGTAGCTTTTACTGGTTCTTACAGTCAATATCTAGTTTATCTCTGGCTCTATTATTGTTACCGATTTCGTTGCTGTTTCCAGGGTGGCATGGTTGCTGCTATTCACTGGTTTTTTTACTGTATGCCAATATCTTGTTTGTGTTGTGTCATCAACAATACTGTGGGGGCTGGGGATATAGCTCAGTGGAATAAGCGCTTGCCTAGCAAGCGCAGGGTCCTGAGTTCGATCCCCAGTACCGCAAAAAAAAAAAAAAAAAAAAACAATACTGTGGCTCATTTCCAGAGAACTGAATGCTGGGCTAATTACACTGCACCCTCCTCTCCCCAAGTTAGCCAAGTGAGTCAGACCTCGGGACAGAGGCAAAGATCTAAAGTTAGGTATTCCCCGAGTGCATCACTGGAAAGCAGACATTAACTAAAGAGATCTCCATTCAACAAAGTCTTTCCATGAGAAAATAAGGCAACAAAATGCCTCCAAAAACTCCCAACTCCCCCAGAGCTAATCCATTGGGCATTTATAGGGAGGAAATAAAAAGCCAAAACTGATGAAAAAAGCAAAACAATAATGTATTCAGCAAGCTGAAAGATGATATAACTAAGTAGGTAAGGCACTTAATAAATAAAACAGGGCTGGGGATATAGCTCAGTGGCATAAGTGCCTGTCTGGCAAGCGCAAGGTCCTGAGTTTGATCCCTGGTACCACAAAAATAAATAAATAAATAAAACGATCTGTGATCCTACAGAAGACATGAATAAAAAGCTAACTGAGCTAAACAAAATCATACAAAACATGAGTGATGAGTTTAGCAGAGAATCAGAGTCCATGAAAGATACCAGAAAGGAATCCAGGAGATAAAAGAAATTCTATTGAAAGTATAAGCACCAGAAGTGACCGATGTGAGGACAGAGTACCAGAATTAGAAAGCAGGGCTGATGCAGGAGACTATATGATTACACCTCAAAGTTTAGACAACATGGAAAATGGACCCAACAATTCCTAGATGATGCAAAGAAGGCTAATCTAGGATTAATTGGAATTAGTGAAAAAATCAGAAGGCAACACAAATGGCATAAAAAATCTGTTTATAGAAATAATAGCTAGTAACTATGCAAGTATAGAGAAAGAAAAATAAACAAGGCATATAGGGCCCCAAGTAGGCCCCATCAGAAAAGAACTCCACAACATATCATACTCAAAATCCCAGAGGTGCCCACAAGGACAGAATCTTAAAAGCTATCAAAGAAAAGTAACAAACCACTTGTTAAGATAAACCCATTAAAATTACAGCAGGCTTCTCAACATAAACCTTAAGGACCAGGAGAATTTGGAGCGAAGTGTTTTAAGCACTGGATGAAAACAATTTCCAGCCCAGACTCATATTTCCTGCAAAACTATATTTAAAATTGATGGAGAAATAAGGTCTTTCCATGACAAAGAGCACCTTAAGAAATTCACAGCCACCAAACTAGCACTCAAATGATTCTCAAGGATATCCAAAAAGGAGACAATGAAGACAATAATATCAAAAAGCTGAATGAAATGAATACATCAGGTAGGGTTAACAGTTAAGCAGAAGGCAGAAAAAATAGTCAGCAACTGGAAAATAACATAATTAAAGGAATAAATCAATACCTTTCAATAATTATCAATGTGAATGGTCTCAACCCCTCAATCAAAGACAAAGATTGGCAGACTGGATCAAAAGACAAAACCCAATGGTATGCTGTATACAAAAAACACATTTTACCAAAAAAGAAATACATAGACTAAAATCAAAGGACTGGAAAAAGTATTTCATGCAGTGGGAACCCCAAAATAAGTAGAAGTAGCTATCTTATTTTCAAACAAATTGGACTTGTAGCCAAAACTTACCCTACTAGGCAAAGAAGATCATTACATACTGGTTAGATGTACAATTTAACAGGAAGAAATAACAATTATAAATATATATGCACCAAATGCTGGCACACACAAACATTACTGAACATAACAGATCATATAAGCCTCAAAATAATTCTAGTGAGAAACCTCAATATCCCACCATCACAAAAGGACAGATCACCTAGCAAAAAATCAGCAAAGAAATATCAGAACCATGTCTTTGAACAAATGGACTTGAAAGTTTTCTATAGATTGTTCTGCCCAACAGCCGCAGAATACACTTTCTTATTGAAAGCACATGGAAAATTCTCCAAAATAGACCACATACTAACCAATAAAGCGTGCTTAAATAAATACAAAAGAATCAAAGCCAAATGTGGTGGAGCACACTTGTAATTCCAGGACTAAGGCCGAGCCAGGAAGATCACCATGAATTCGAGGCCAAAGTGGGCTACACAATGAATTTAAGACCAGCCAAGATTGAATAGCAAGACCTGGTCTCAAAAAAAAAAAAAAAAAAAAAAAAAAAAAAAAAAAAAAAAAAAAAAAAAAAAAAAAAAAAAAAAAAAAAAAAAAAAAAAAAAAAAAAAAAAAAAAAAAAAAAAAAAAAAAAAAAAAAAAAAAGCAAAAAATAAGAATGAAAGTTATCCCATCTATATCATAAAATCATAATGCAATGAAACAATCAATGGCAAAATACACCACAGAACTATGCAAACACATGAAAATTAAACAATGCACTCTGGAAATAATCAAAGGATCACAGAAGAAACTAAGAAATAAATTAAACAGTTCCTAGAATCAACCAATAATACCAGAGCAACACATCAGAACCTATGGGACGTGATGAAAGCAGCCCTAAGAGGAAAGTTTACAGCTATGAATGCCCCAACAGAAAAGGCACCCAAACAAATGACCTAATTATGCAACTCAAGATCCTAGAAAAACAAGAAAAATCCAAATCCAGAGCTGGTATAAGGAAGGAAATTATAAAGATCAGAGCAGAAATTAATGAAATGGAGAATAAAAATCCAATGTAAAGAATCAATGAATTAAAGAGCTTGTTCTTCAAAAGAATAAACAAAATAGACACACCCTTAGTCAACTTTACCGAAAGAAAGAAGGAAAGAAAGTTGGATGTGGTGGTACATGCTTGTAATCCCAACACTTGGGAGGCTGAGGCAGGAGGGTTGCCATGAGTTTGAGGACAGCCTAGACTACATAGTGAGTTCAACACCAGCCTGAACTACATAGTGAGACTCTGAAAAAAAGGGTGGATGGGGAGAGACCCAAATCCATGCAATTAGAAATGAAAAAGATGAAATCACAAAGATTGCAACAGAAATACAGAAGATTATTAGTAACTACTTTGAAAACCTGTGCTCTAATGAATTGGATAGATTCCTAATTACACATGATTTACCAAACTAAACTAAGAAGATATAAAAACCCTGACTAGCCCAATAATAAGAAAGGAATCTGAACATTACTTTAAAAAACCTGCCAAGCCTGAGGCCTAATGGACTCATTATTGAGTTTACAAGAACTTCAGGCAAATGTAATGCCAATACTCCTCAAACTCTTTAATAAAATCGAAAGGGAAACCAGTACTCCCAAAGTCATTCCTGGGAGGTAACATTACCTTCATTCTAAAATCAGACAAGAACTCAACCAAAAAACAAAACTACAGACCAATCTCATTAATGAACATAGATGCAAAAATCCTCAACAAGATTCTGGCAAACAATATGCAACAGGTAATCAAAATCATTACACATCATAATCAAGCAGGTTCATACCAAGGATGCAAGGATGGTTCAATATAAGCAAATCAATAAATATAATACACAGATAGACAAGTAAGAACAGAAACCATACGACCATCTCAATAGATGCAGAAAAATCCAACATCCATTCATAATTTTTAAGAAGTTGAAGAAAATAGGTATAGCAGGACCTTATCTCAATCTGATTTATGACAAATCTATGGCCAACATTATTCTAAATGGGAAAAAGCTAGAAGTTTTCACTTGAAAATCAAGAATAAGACAAGAATGTCCAGTACCAACACTCTTGTTCAATACAGTATTTTAAGCACTAACCAAAGCAATTAGGCAAGAGAAATAAATAAAAGGGATACATATAGGAAAATAAGTCAAATTATCATTATTTGTAGATACATGATCCTTTACATAGAAGACCCCAAAAAATTCCAGCAAAGACTCCAAAGTCAGCAAAATACAAAGCTGGTATCCTTCTCTAAAATCAGCAGGATACAAAATCAACACAAAAATCAACAGTGTTCCTGTATAATAAACTCACTAAAAAAGAAATTAGGTGTCAGAGACAAGGCTGTGTAAGGGTTAAGCTGCTGATCACAGTGCTTTCTGGGTGTATTGGAAAGCTCCTATTCACAGCCTCTGAAGATAAGATAAAGCTGTAGCTGCAAGCTGCTGGCAGCCCCTATTCCAGAGCAATAAAACTGTCAACCTTAGAGATCAAACAATAGTATTCCTCACAGACCTAGAAGTCACATGGAGCCAGAATAGCAAAAACAACCCTGGGCAACAAGAGAAAATCAGAAGGAAACACAATCCCAGATTTCAAGTTATATTACAAAACAACAATGATAAAAACAGCATGATACTGGCACAGAAAAGACATAGAGATCAATGGAACAGAACAGAGGCTGCAGAAACAACCTGCACATTCTGCTATTGGGCCTTTGACAAAGGGGCCAAAATTTAACACTGGAAACATAGCCTTTTTGAGCAAATGGTGCTAGGAAAAGTGGCTACACACATATAGAAGATTCTAGACAGGTATCTCTCATTATGTACCAAAATAAAATCAATATGGATCGAAGAGGTAAATACTAAAACAAGAACACTCAAGCTGCTGGAAGATAAAACAGGCAAAACTCTTGAAGACATAGGCATGGACAAGGACTTTTTGAAGAGAACCCCTATTACAAAAGCAATAACACCATGAATATTGATAGAACCATATCAAATTAAAAACCTTCTTCACAGCACAGGAAACAACCATCAGAGTGAAGAGATGACCTACAGAGTGGGGGGAAGTATTTTATCAGCTACTCCTGGGACAGAGGACTAATATCTAGAATGCACAAAGAACTCAAAAAAGTTAGAATCCCCTCAAAATAAAAGACAATTAAAAAATGGGCATCTGAAATGAATAGACACATCACAGATGAAGAAGTACATATGGTCAATAAATATGTGAAATATTTAGCATTTCTAGCCATTAGAAAAATGCAAATTAAAACAACACTGAGATTCTATCTTACTCCAGAAAGAATGACCATCATCAAGAAATCAAATAATAACAAATGACAGAGAAGCTGTAGGGAAAAAGAAACCCTTCCATATTGTTGGTGGGACTGTAAATTAGTACAACTACTATGGAAAACTGTATAGTGATTCCTCAAAAAATTAAAACTAGAAATTCCACTTGACCCAGCTATTCCCCTTCTAGGTACCTTCCTGAAAGAGTTAAACACACCATATTACAATGATACTCACACCCCAGGTTTACAGCAACACAAATCATAACAGTTAAATCCTGTAAGTGGCCTCTATATCCACCAACAGGTGAATATATAAAGAAAATTTATACACAGTGAATACTACTCTTCTATAAAGATAAATTTGAGTTATGTGTAGGAAAGTAGTCGTACTCTGAGCGTAATGTTAAGCAAAATGAATCAGATGCGCAAGCTTAAATATCACATGGCTTCTCTTACATAAACAACCTAAGGTACAAGTAAATTAAAGAACAAAATAAAAAATAGATACTAGGAAACAGGGACATAGATGAAGACATAGGGGTTGTGGAGGGAAAAGGGACATAAAAAGAATAAAGATGTGTCAGGTACATGGGCCAACTCCCCATGATGAATGTAATCATTATGTCCTACAAATGTGTATCAATAAAAATTAAAATTTAAAAATGCTCAGTGGTAGAACCCTTGTCTAACAAGCACAAGGCCCTGAGTTAGGTCCCCAGCACCGCAGTTAATTGATCCATCAATCAATCAACCATGGGTAGGCATTCTTCATGCTGACTGGGAAACACTGGCCCCCTTCCCCGAAGCAAGGGCAGGGCAGGGAGGATGACCACTGCACGCCATCCAACCCATGGATCAGGGAGTGAAGGAGAAACAGGCTCACGAAGGAACTGCAGGGCTGAGGGGTGGCTCAGTGGTAGAGCCTGTGCCTCACATGCGATGCCCCAAGTTTGTTTCCCAGCACAGCAAAACATAATCAAAAATACTTCAGAGATAAACAGCGATAGCAGAAATGAGAGAGTGACCAGCTTCCCAATTAATACACAAAGAATACTTTTTCATAGATAGTCAGAAAACATGAAGGAAGCACCTAGGTTATAAGAAAAAGCAAGCAAAAAGATTTAAAATACAGTATCCTGGCACCACACAACAAATAAAACAAAATGAAATATCCTAGGGCTAAGCCCCAGGAGACCGCGGACCTGAGGCGGCTGTGAGCACTGTCCAGGACACAGGTAAATGCCAAGCTTCTCTCCTCTCCCTCCGCTGCTCTGCCCGACCCCCTCTGTCCTTCTCTCACCTCCTTGGACCCTGGTCCTTCAGGCCGGGTTCCTGTGGCTCAGCTCTAGCCCACACCCCTCCAGCCCTGGTTAAACCCCTGTGGCCTTGAGATTGAGATCTGCTCCCCCCTTCCTCTAACCCCCAAACTGGTAAACCCAGAGATTCCTCCCCCAAACATCGACCTCTCAAAAGCACTCTGGCCAGCCACTCTGCATGCACCCTGGTACATCCGGCCTCTTGCTCTCCTTCCTGCCATAATTCCTCTGAAAACCTCCCTCAATGCCCCTCCTACACAGCCACCCTCCACCCCATGCTCGCTGTGGCTGGTGCAGGGTTGGATGGGTGCAGAAGAGGGAATCCCTGCCCTCTCTCCCCAGGGTGTGGTCCTGAATTCAGCCCAGCTCCATGGGGGACACGGACACTCTGCTCTGTGCTCTGCATGCATTGGAGAGCCTCCTGTGATACCACTCAGGCCCATCGTCCCTCCCGCAGAGCACCGCCCCCCTCCCCCTCCCCCCAACAGCCCCTCACCTGGGAGCCAGAGAAGCAGCAGAGCCCAAGGCAGCCCCCAGCCAGGGGACATTCTGCCCACAGAGGGCACCTGCAGCTGCATAGATTGGACCCCACCCTGCAGTTCTGCCGGGGTAGAGTCAGTGTGCGAAGTTCCCACTTCTGCTTTCTTGGAGTCTTGCTCTTTCCTTGTTCACCTTCTTTTGTTTCTGTTCTTAGAGCTGGGTGGGGGGAGAAGCTGAGGGAGCCAAGCTGCCAGTGTCGGATGAGACACCCCGGAGCTCCACAGGAGCCGTCCTGTGTACCCCGGTAGAATGAGCGGGTCCTATGACTTTCTTACTGCGAGATTTCACCACTCCGAAACCCACAGACCTCCTCTCCCCACCCTCACAGCTGGCACTAGTCAGGGTTTTCTTCTGCCAGCACCTAGTCACTCTTCCTGTGTCCTTGTGGTCAGGATGGCACCCTGCTGATAGGGGCAAGAGGCGCCCACATGCTTCCCCTGGGTAGTGCCCACCATGAGGTCATCCTGGGCTGCTCCCTCCCATGAATCTCAGCCCTAGGCCTGGACCCCCTGAGTTGGCACAATGGTTTCAGGGTCCCTGACTGGTTCCTGGTCTTGAGCTGTGTCCTTGGTTTGGCCAAGAGGTCCTCATGCTGTGACCTCCCTTCCTGTGTGACTCCCAGTGGACCTGAGCAAGTACTTGGGGAACCTGCAAGGCCCCTTTGTTCCCCTGTTCACCCGGACTCCACACACACACTCACACACACACCATGACGGGTGCCCCCCTGCTTGCGTAGATTGCCATGTAGCTCAGGAAGCTATGGTTCTAACACCACCAGACAGTTTGCAAAGCCATGAGCAAAAGCTCTGAGCATCCACCCACAGGCACCCTGTGCCTCAGTGAGACCCCAGGAGTGGCCTTCCATGCTGTTCCTGGGATCTTTACTTTCTCCTTCCTCCTGGCCACAAGAGCACACTGCCCAGGAGAGTCGCTCTTCTGCTGCTAGAAAGCTCAAGAACAGAACCTGGTAGACCTTAGGAAAGTTTCCATGAGCTCAGAGTCCAAATCTAGCCTGGGCAACAGTGAGAGACTCTGTCTCATAAAAAAAAAAAAAAAATTCCATGATATATATTATCATCGTAAATTAACTAAAGCTCAATACAACCCAAGATGCTTTGGATACTGACTTTGTTGAACTGAGCACAGAGGTAGAGACTGTCATATCCAGTGACTGACATGGCCTGATCATCCTGAAGTTCCCAGAAGTGTGTATTTTTTCAATTCACCCCTGATCCATGATGCTACAGCTTGGCGCCAAACCTTCACAGAGAGGCAGGAGGCCAGGTTCTTGTGCAGCTTGTCCACTTGCCACCACAGGACCTTGAGCAAAACCCACGGCTCTGTTAAAGGTCAATAACAGCAGCTCATCAGTGGGAGTAAGTCGTGCAATGATCATGGAAACTCTCGAACTCGAGTGTCATTAACACCTCAGCACAGCATCTCTCCAGGGGGTGGCACCTCTAATGAGAGGCAGTGGGGAAATTGGATTCCATAGGGAGGAGGGTACAGACCATTCCTGTCATGGTGTCGTGGTGTCCCACCTTCTGGCTTGCCTTGGCTGCTCTGAGCAAAGAGGAAGCGCCTTGGGTCACATATAAAATATAATATAACATATATGAGTAACAAGACTTCCTTTACTTTATATTTTAACTTATTAAATTATTTTACAAGAAAACACTTGTATCTGCTTAATGATAAGAAACGCCCATTTTCACAGGCACACACACAGTAGGAAGATTGACATAGTACTACCGTCAATGGCTGCTCTTGGCTTGCCAAGCTGCACAGAGCAGGGAATGTCCTTCCGATACACACGGGTTTGGATTCCACTGTGTGGCTGGCGTAGGAGGCGGAATTAGCACCACACAGCAGCCCCCTCTACACAGTGTTCCCTTGTCACCAACAATCTATGTATAAGTACAACTGAGTCAGGAAAAATATTGCTAAAAAACATAATCTTAAATTGGGCGTGGTGGTGGTATATGCCTATAATCCAGCACTCAGGAGGCCCCAGGCAGGACTGCAAATTTGAGGCCAGCTTGGGCTGAAGAGCAAGACCCCATCTCAAAACACAAAACAATAATAACAAGACAAGAAAATCACAAAATGTACAAAGTTTAAAGTCTTGGGCTGGTGATATAGCTCAGAGGAATAAGTGCCTGACTGGCAAGCGCAAGGTCCTGAGTTTGATCCCCAGTACTGCCAAATAAATAAATAAATAAGTAAAAATAAAGTCTTACGGGGCTGCATTTCCAGCTGCCCAGGTCCCCATGCAGCCTTGGACACACCTGATCTATGGGGTTCGATTTTCCTCAGAAACAGGGAGAAATATCAGAACCATTACAAAGAGGAACCGGTCTAGGAGTCAATTCCTGTCACACTCGTTCCCTGACCACAAACCCAAAGAAAGACAAAAAAATAAGAAGCTGCTAAATGATCATGTGACAACAGGGAATTAAAGAGGTGGCACTTTCCCATGATGCTCTGAAGACAATCCCAGGACTTGAGACGCAGGCTGAAGAAGAGCCTGTGCCACGAGGCCAAGCCCCCTTGTCTGGGGTGGGGTGGTGTGTCCCACAGCTGCCTGACCCAACTGGATCCTCTTCTCAGCGGGGACACCCATGCTAGAAGCAGGGGAGAGGATTTGGTGGGCGTGGATGGGGCCACTGAGTCCTGCTAGGGATGAAGCCTGAGGGGTGTCAGGCAGGACTTTGGCCCTATGGGTGCTACTGCATTCAGGAGGCTCTGAGCACTGAGAAGCAGTGAGTGGCTCAGGGCGATCGTGGCCCGGTGTAGCAAGAAGAGCTTCACAGCTGAGTGAGCCAGTGGGGAAAGTGGAGTAGAACTGATCACCGCTGAGCACCCCCTGCGGCCACATGCTTCTGCCGTGGCTAAACACATACAACTGGCTTAATAACTCCAGAGACATCTGCAACGTAAGCTGCTGAGGGAAGGCCAGCTGAGTGAGAGCGGGCAGCTCTGGGTTTCCTTCCCAGGAGAGGATGAGCTTGGCAACACTCTGCTCTGGCCTCCCGATGCACCCCCCTACCCATCTCTGGGGCATCAACCCCAGCCTGGGGGTCCCCAAGGGCACCTTGAACCTGTGTTTCTCACTCCCCAGGCCACAGCCCACACCAGCTGGTCACAATGGCCATAGCATGTCTCCCGACGGCGCTGGGGCGCTGCAGTCAGGGTGAACAGAGAGGAAGAGGAAGGTGCAGGCCAGCCACAGGTCTGACGACATAGACAGCGCCACAGGAACACAGGACAAACAAGCTCCTGGGCCCTTAACCTGTGCTCATTAAAAGCATGATTGTGTTTTCTTCTGAAAGAGTCAGGGACTTCGTGCAGTTTTACCCTAACTTTTCCCTTAGGCCTAGCAGGTTATATTAGGTAACTACAGGTAAAATAAAGCTTAACCTTCATTTGGTATCTTTAGCCACTGCCTTAAAACTTGAGGACAAGCATGTTAATCCTTTAGGAAAGGTTTGCAGACAAGGTGCACTAGCCCTAAATTTATCAGGCCTACCTCATCCCCCTCCCAGCCTGAGGGCGCCAAGTCAAGGGTAGTGGAAGCCATTCTCAGGATGTGCAGGGGCATCCATTGCCAACCTGCACAGGGTGCAGCTCCAGACGCCTTCCTGGGGTGTCGGCTAGAACTCTCCAGCCATTGACTAAATGTGAGTGCACCTGGGCCCCAGGGACCGCAGAGCCTCACAGGAGTGAGGCTGCTGCAAACAGGCAATCATTTCATGAAAACCAAAGCACCCCTCAAGCCATCCCCAAGCCACAGGGTTCCTCCAGGCCTGAGATAATGTCCTACCAGGTCCCAGCCCACACAGAACCCCAACTGGTTTCCATTCTGGTTTTTTTTGGTGGGGGGGGATTGAACTCATGACCTTGTGCTTGCCAGGCAGGTGCTTGTGTCGCTGAGCTACATCACCAGCCCCTGTTCTCCCTTCTTTTGTGAGCAGGCCAGTCTCAGACTCTTCACACCTCTGCCCCCTTCACCTTCTCAAATCGAAGCCTTTTCTGATCTTCTTTTACTTTCCTTTTTTAAAGCGACTGGCTTCATCTTTGTCAGATCTGTGCCCCCTCCTTCATTTCTCTTATTTTCAAGGAAAATGTTTGCCTATAATTCATACTGCTGTTTTAGTTTTAATCTTTGTTCTCACTAAAGCAAGGACCTATGCCAGCTGATGACAGCCTGATGGCCCTCCTGTCCCCAAACTTCCCGCCCACAGGGTCGTAGCTGCACCTAGGCCTTGCCCATCTCCTGCTTGGCAGAGAGTAGCCAGGATGACAGGCGGGTCCCATAGGCTGCATTTGTCATGGAGCCAGGTGGGCTTAGGGAGGGGCCACTTACCTGGGGCCTGCTGCTGGCTCCTCTGGAGAGAGGGCCCTGGGGCTTCCCCATGTCGCAGGCACAGAGGTAACAGAGGTGCACACAGTGGGATGGCTCTCCTCCAGCATTCCTTCATCTAGGGTCCCCTGGGTCCCTACTGAGTCCCTCAAGCCTTGGGAAGCCACCTTCTCAGAAGGTGCTCTGCGTTCTTCAGACCCCTCAAAGCCCCTTCCCACATCCCTGTCCCCCACAGTGCCCCTCCCCACATCTGATGCCCCACAACTAGGTGCCACAGCACGCCCTCCTAACATGGAAAGCAGGGAAGCGTGGTCCCTGCTGCCTCAGGGTCCTGGATGAACTGGAAAAATGGGTCCAGAGCCCAGAGGACTTTACAGGGCAGGGAAACTAGGATTGGGCCACAGATATAGAGAAGCCTCTTGTTCTCTGGCAAACTCCAGCCCAGGGCAGAAGGAAGAGAGAACTAACACCATGCAAGCCTGTGAAACCCCTCCTGCCTAGCACTGAGAGCGGCAAACTTCATCTTCTTCGCTCCAGACCTCAGCAGAAAGCAGGTTCAGGCAGACAGAGGTGCTCTGCGCACCTGCAGGAGGAGCTTATGGCTGCATCAAGCTGCTGCTCCCTCTCCTCTCCCACCCCCTGTCTTCGGGTCCCACAAGGACGGTAATATTCGGGAAGGCACCTCTCCTGGCCCATGTGTCTCTTCTGAGTCACAGGTAGTTGTCAGGGACCGGGGGTGGGAGCCAGGTGAGGGCTACCCACTGCGGGATGGCCCCCTCCCTGCACTGTGACGATGGGCGTGACAGCAGGGAGGGTCAGAGCCCTGGGCGGTAGCCGTGTCCTCACCTGTGTGAGGGGAACACGCTCTTCACGCTCTTGCACTGCCGGGAGACCTAGGAGGTCAGTGATATGAGCGCAGCAGCTAAGGCTGTCCTGTTCTGCACGTGTTGGGCTCCTGCCACCCACTGGGGATGAGCTACATTACACTCACACCTGATGTGTGTATGTGTGACTCCCTAGGGAGGGGCCCACATCATGCAGAGGAGAAAGGAGCTGGGAGAAGGCAGCGGGGGCCTCAGCGGCTGACCCAGGAGCCCCATGAGAAAGAGGGTGTTGGGTAGTTGGGGCCATGAGAATCCCAGAGGACTCACAGGAAGTGACTGTCCCAGGGCCTCCCTATTGCTGCCCCCACCCCCGCTTCTTCCTCCCCAGCCATCTTGACTCTGCTGCTCACCTTGCTCACCACAGATGCTTCCAGAAGCCGACAGAATGTGTCTCAAAGGCTCTTTCAGGGGAACCAAGAGTTCATACGTTCTGTGACAGGCAGCAAGCCAGTGCCCCACAGGCCACCCATGAGGGAGGGGAAGCCAGAAGGATGCCTGCAATGGCAGGAGCTTCTCTCTCCTGTTCATCTTGCTCTAGTTTCCTTGTGCCCCGTAGAGGTCAGGGTGAATCTCACAAAGTGCAGGAATGAAATGAAAACTAAAACAATGAATAAACCAAGGCTTTTGATGCATCATATACATGTGCGCGAGCGTGCATGCATGCGCACACACAAACGGACACACTACACACCATGCAAGGACATTGGACTATACTTCAGACAATTCCAAGATTAATAATAGCATTTATTCATGGTGTGGGCCAGTAAGAGAACCTAGGTGACTCTCAGGTACTTTATAGACAAACTCAGGAGTGATATCAGGTTGGCACCTTGATCTTAGACTTCCAGGCCTCTAGAACTGATACAGGGATGATATCAGAACCTCCAGATGTGGCATAAGGGAAATATAACTCCCAACCTGTTAGATGTCTGATACACTGAGTTCATGTTCTCTAAAATGGAAGAATGAGCTCTAGGAACAACAAAGGTTATGAGTAGGAAATATTTATTGACAGAAAGCTTCTGTTGAAAAGGGGCAGAGGCAGTCCCGAGTGGGTGGCCCAATGACCCTACTTCTCAAGAGAACCTTTAGAGAGCACAACCACTAGGGTACAAAATGGGCTACCGCTATGATCAACCAATAAGATTATAAGTACAGCTGCTTAGGTGACATTGACCCAATGGGGAAGCAAGTCATGCAGCAGGCATGGGAAGAACAAAGAGCTTCTCAGGTAGGTGATAGATCCAGGGATCTTCGTTGCCCACCGAGGTGACTGGTGCCCGTCTAGACTTCACTAGACCAGATGCTGTCACTTATCCCTTGGGAGTATGTAGGCCTGGTCCTTTTGTTATTATCCTGGGGCCCGACCTCCAACTGTTGTGTCTCTGTGCACAATGTGGTGCGTTTTTACCTTTTGTCCTGGTGCTCTCGAGGACCTAGCCCTATCTGACTGCTGATAATATTTCTACCTAACTTAGCTGTCTAAAATACAGCTATGAAACCAGGCAATGGTGGCGCACGCCTGTAATCCCAGCACTCGGGCGGCTGAGGCAGGAGGATTGTTGCAAGTTTGAGACCAGCCTCGGCTACAAAGTGAGTGCAAGGCTAGCCTGAACTGCAGAGAGAGACCCTGTCTCAAAAAGACAAAAAACAAAACAAAAAAACCTTATAATACAAGTATGAGAAAATAAGTTTCTGTACTTTACAAATTAAAAAAAAAAAGAGCCATGGTACATGCCAGCCTGGGCTACATAGTGAGTTCAAGGCCAGCCTGAACTATATAACAGCACTTTGTCTCAAAAAAAAAAAAAAAAAAAAAAAAAGGAAGAAAGAAAGAATATCAAAATGAAGCTTGAGGTAAAGTTCTAAAATTGGGTTCTGATAATGGTGACACAACTTTAGAAATTTACTAAAAATTACTGAGTTATATACTGAGTTGATTTTAGAGGCTGTATGAGCTAAAGATTTACAAAGCAAATGCGAAGCCCATTGTGCATAGGAGGCAAAGCCTCCTCACTCGCGTCCTCCATCTGACCCCCACGTTCCTTTTTTCCCATTCCGCATCCCCCGGCCCCACAGCTGCCCACCTCCGGCAGCTCCTGCACCATCAGTGGTTCCTGTCCTACAAAGTGAGAGGCACCTCAAATTCACCTGGAACCAGAAGAGACCCGGAATAGCAAAAGCAATCCTGGGCAATAAGGACCAGTCAGGTGGAATCACAGTCCCTGACCTGAAAATTATACTACAAAGCTACTGTAATAAAATCAACCTGGTACTGGCTAAAAAACAGACCTGAGGATCAATGGAACAGACTGGAAGGTGCAACCATAATGAAAAACCCACTCAGCTACCTAATATTTGACAAAGGGGTCAACCAAACCCACTGGAAAAAAGAAGGCCTGTTTAATAAATGGTGCTGGAAAAACTGGCTTGCCTCTTGCCGAAAACTGAAAATAGACCCCAGTCTATCACCATGCACCAAACTCAAGGTCATAATGGATCACAGATCTCAACATTAAAACAGAAACTCTAAATCTATTGGAAGAGAAAGTAGGTAAAAATCTTGAAGACATAGGAGCAGGCAGAGAGTTCATGAACAAAAATGAAGCTGCAAGGGAAACACTTCAAAGAATCAATAATTGGGACCTCATCCTACTGAAAAGTTTTTGTACATCTAAAGAAATCACCAGCAAAGTAAAAAGAAAAC
>PVLD010020021.1:0-34905 GCA_004027595.1 Dinomys branickii
AAAAAAAAAAAAAAAAAAAAAAAAAAAAAAAAAAGAGTCCTAGGACTTTGGTGAAGCAGTAGCAGTATGCTAGTCTTTGCGTATACTGGCTTTCAGAAATTGCAACACATGACTGACATTAGGTTGGTAGCTTGAAGTCACCAGGGGAGCATAAGGTATGGGAAAAGAAAGTAGACAGAAAGTAGAAGCAAGTATAATGAAAAGAAAACCAACAAATAGCACAAATGAGGCCAAAGTGTCCTTTCCAGAGAGCTAATTGTTAAACATTCACTGTTTGCTGAGGAAATGCAAATACACCAGAACCGCAATCTTCTAAGAATGATAACACCACGCAGCAAATGACTGAAGGACAGGAGTCAGACAGGGAGTCACGATCGGAAGGGGGAAAACAAAGAGATACTGATGTTACCTCCCATCCTTGATACACGGGGAATGTGAAATGCATTTTTTTACTAATATGTTAAATTGCATTTTAAATTAGAGTTTATTTATGTTGAGCATTTGTGTCACTGTATACTCTGCTTTAAAGCTAGGCCAGTGATGCGTCTTTTTCTTCTGATTTAAGCCATGAACAAAACCTGAAAGAAAAGCAAATGTCTCATTATTCTAAATATTCATGACTATATAGACTTGTCTCCACAGAAAGATATTAGCATTTATATGGCCTAGCCTATTGATTCTGCAATTGAACAAATTGAGTTCTAGAAAGATGAAATTACTCATCAAAGATCGCTCAGATTGGCAGTGCCAGAGTGAAACTAATGCCCTTAATCTTCCAAACTCTTGCACAAGTATACAACTCCATTGTATGCATTCGTTTACGTTTCTAACGTATTCTATAAATATCTACTAATATCTGCTATAAACCAGGCCCTGTTCCCGGTACAAAGACTCTAAATATATCCAGAATTCCCTGCGCTGTGGAGTGTAGTCAGCCACAGATGGGGATAGATACTGAACAGAGAAGTGCAAAGAGAACAGGCAGGGAGGCAGTGTTCGTGTGGAGGGGACGGAGACTCTAGGGATGGCTGGACAGAGGAGGAGATGAGAACAGGAAGTAAAAAGGATTAAGTTTCTTGTGTATTCTTCCCGCCTCCTCATGATTGATGATGCATCAAAAATATATGCTATTACAAAGAAGCTGATATAAATAATACTGACCCAAGTAATCATATAAAAAAGCAGAAGGCAGAATACACCGTGTAGTTGTTGAGTGTTGATGATAAAAATATAGCGTTTGGTAAGAAAAAGTGTTGTAACTATAAATACAGTAAATATTGGAAGTCTTCTTGAAGACGCAATGTGTAAGCAAAGATTGGAAGTGAAAGAGCGATGTATACAGATCAGATGGAGAATTTCATGCCAGCTAGAGTAAAAAGCATATCAAAGCCCCAAGGTTACAGTATGTATGACTTTTCTAGTTGCAGTATAATCCAAATTAATAATTCATAAAGTCATTGATGTGCTTCCTTTATACATGTCAAATTCTTGATTTTGTCATGCAGCGAGTAGATGGAGATCTAATTAAAAAGGTTAATCTCATCTCCCTATGAAATACTTGAAGCTCCTTATTTACTATTATAGTGAAAACACACTCTCATATTGCGTATATTTTAATATATTACCATTAGAAATATATTTTATATGCGTATGTTATTCTTAAAATATTTTTATGAGATCTGCAGCAACTCTCAAGAGAACATTTGAAACTCTGGTGAAGGAGAAGACGATGCTTGTAAGAGTTTCAAATGTGGAGGCGGTTTTTATGTTTGCCTGTTTTTTGTTTTTGTTTTTGCACTACTATTCATAGTTTGTAGTTTTGGCTACAGAAAGGAGTAAAGCACCCAGCAAAATTGTGACGGATTATAACGGAATGGGCATGAGTCCCTCTGGCTTTGCCCGACAGTGGTCATACTTTGTGTTTGTTTTATTTCTGCATGTGAAGTTCCTTGCATGGTACTTTCGACCAAGATGTGACAAATATTACAGTAAAAGAACAAGTCAGTGATGAATAAGGAAACAAATTGTTAAATGGAACAGTAAGAAATACGAACAAAAACTTTGTGCCTCTGGGACTCCTCACTCAGAAAGTCCTGACATTTCAATCCAAGGGGTTTCAAGACCCTCAGCAAATGCTCAGGGTGCTTTTCCTAGTTCTCTTCCTGGGGTGATTGGGTTATATTCTAAGAAAAGAAAGAGATGCATATTCCATATTCCTAAAGGATTTTAAATTATCCTAAAGGTGAAATGTTACACTTGAGCACTCAGTAGGTGAACGCTATTGTCATGGCATTTAAAATGGTAATCTTTCTATATTGATAATTGTGTAAAACTTGCAATGAGAATACATCCTTTAGCAATCCTTATGTCTTGCCAAAAAGACTTCAGGTTTTCTCAATAATTTTTCATAACATTTTTACGGTAATAGTAAGGAGGCTTTTTATTAGATAGGAACAAGGGTTTGTGGCCGGTCAGTTGTCCTTCATAACGCCAGTGTGATCAGATTTCCTACTCTTACTTCATTTGGGCTACATCACCATTTTGCTGCGACAGTAAAATATATTGTTTTTGTTTTTTTTTTTTGGCGGTACTGGGGATCGAACTCAGGACCCTGCATTTGCTAGGTAGACGCTTATTCCACTGAGCTATATCCCCAGCCCCAGTAAAATATATTGTTGATTGTTATAGTTATTAATAAAAAGTTCACATTTGAGCGGGAGGGTTGAACATCTCTCGTTTAAAGAATACGGTGAGTACTCCCTAAAATATGCTATAGTTGTAGCAGATGGCTTCAGGCTTTCTGCGCACCACAGTGTGCCCAGGCATCCCCTTCTCTTTTGCTCTTCTGTTCGCTTGTAACAACACTGAGAAGAGCAGTCCTTTCTGTTTCCATTGTGTTTCCTTCAAATATCCTCTTTTCCGAGATTGCAGATGCTTTGAGATAGAACTGCCAGAATTATTCCAAGGACTGACAGGTTTGCTAACAGCCAAAAGCTTTTCAGATCACTGCGCTGGAGTCAGATTCACCTCTGATACGAACCGCATATGGCTTCTGTCCTGTTTCCCTGAATTAACTCTCATTTCCTCCTGACCGAGGTCAGATGAGTCCAGATAGGGCTCAGCTGTTCTTACCTAGCACATATGTTCCAGTATTTTTGGTAATTTATTTACTGTAATAAAAAATTAAAATGCAAATCTCAGCCAAATTCTCTTTTACCGGGAGAGCTGGCTAGAGGATTTTTTCTTAAGCCACATATAAGGGACAATTGTGTATGACTTTTTCATAACAAAAAAGATATATTTTATTATAATATCTACAAATAGTTAATATGGGCCATGTGCCATGTCAAATTTAGTGCAGAGGAATAATTTGAGAAAGCGCCAAGTAGCAACGCTTGACTTTTGTAATTATGAAAAAAGCTGTCTGTAATTCTTTTCTTTTCCCTTTGTAATTTTGCCATATTCATTATACATCTAAATTCAACGAATACTGCCAGATTTTTGATATATGAGATGAAACCATATGAAAAGATATGAATCATTTTTTTTAAAAAAGTCTTTTTGGATATTCTACTACCTTCCTAACTTTTTAAAGGAACAAAGTTGAAATAAGCATTCATATTATTACTTACAATAAAACATAAAGTTAGTACCCAGTTTCCTCTGCATTGTTGATGCTTTGTTGTTATACCTTACAAATCAAATTTAATGTTATAGTTTTCCACTTTATTTATTGCAATAAACTCTCCCCTAGAATGTATGTAAGAAGCTAATTCTAAATTCTCACTGTCAACTTTTGATAGTGGTATTTTGTTATCATTTGAGGTAGTCTGTCGGGCTGATAAAAGTAGCTGAGCACTAGATAATTCAGAAATTGTAATTTGTATTTGACAGCGGCAAAATGAACAGAAGTGAAATTTCCATTTGTGCATCTGAAACAAAAATATTCACTAAGCCAAAAGTATTATTTAAAAAGAAGACATATTGTTAGGATATGCTGCTCTCAGTAAGCGAAAAGAAGGCCTATCTATGCCAGTGAAATGAGTAATTCTTATTTTTCAATATTTTCATAACATTTTGGAAGGGATATAAATATATTTGCAGACTATTCTTACACTAATATCTTAGTTTAAAACGCTTAATTACTCAAGAAAAATAAGCCTAAAATACCTTATTTATATAATATTATCAAAATGCTAAATTCTTTTAGGTTGCAAGCTTTATTTAGAGTACTAGCAGAAAATAAACTAATGAACGTTGCTTTGTGTTTTAAGTTAGAGGCACATTTATTAAATCTTACATATTTGTTGTGCATGCTATTTTTATTTTTTAAAAGACAATGACAAAACAATAAAAGCAATACAGAATTTCAAAACAAGATGATAGGAAATTAACAATGGTTGTTAGAGTGCATATTACATGCTAGCTTTAAAGTACAAAATATTGTAGCAAGTGTGAATCCTAAAAAGTGTTGTATTTCTTAGTCTTTTAATGTTTATTCTTGACAAGAATCTCTTCCTTTATCTTTTTGTTGATGTCTCAGAGTCTATGAAAACTGCTTTTATAAGCAGAGTGTCTTATGAGGTAGTTTTATGGGTTTTGTGCTGACACAGCCAAAGCAAATCAGCTTACGAGCCTCTGCATTTTGTTGAAATAAACTCCACTAAGATGGACACCCCAAATCCCTCCAAACTAACATAGCACTGTTATTATAATGTTAGATTTACTGAATAAAAGACTCAAGGAGAAATACATTCTGATTTTCACATTGGCAAATGTGAAAAATTCAATGAAGAAAGGAGATGATTTTATTGACAAAAAGTTAAAAAATATTTTTATCTTTCTCTGCTTTGTTTCCGTAGGAATTTCATACACTGTCTCTGAGATATGATTTAAATTTACTTGCTTGGCTTCATCTATAGAAATTGCTTTGCAAAAGATAACTGTAAGGATAACCCTTAGAAATGTTTTTCTCTTTTGCCAAATAAATTATTATTTTTTATACAATTAAAATTCTTCTATTAAAATTATATCTTATATTTCATCTACCTTCACTGAAAATTACTTTTTCTTAGCAAAGTACCTGTGTTTTCTCAGCTCTGCACAAAATGAACAGAATAACATGTACGGTATGTTTTGTTTCCTCACTAATTCAATATAAATTTTACTTAGCTACACCTGATTTCAGCAGTTGCTCTATCCTGCTACTATTTGCCATAATTTCATCTCTTCCCTTACAGAAAAACTTTTATGCTTTGCTTATTATTTCTTTTGCATTGTTTATATTTCTTTTAAGCAATATGGTCTTTTGGAAAATTGTTTCTAGTAAATAGGAGCAATGCTAGGCAGGCCAGGCACAATGTTGATTCCAGAATATTTTGTGGTGTTTTTTCTCAGTCCTCATGTCTCTGTGCACATCACTGTGGCTGGAGGACCTTCGAAGGGTGTGGACATTTAGGTTCAGCCACCGAGTCCCAAAACATAGTCACAATAAACT
Organism: Dinomys branickii; assembly: GCA_004027595.1. NCBI lineage: Eukaryota > Metazoa > Chordata > Mammalia > Rodentia > Dinomyidae > Dinomys > Dinomys branickii. Next base: position 5,498 of record PVLD010020021.1, read on the forward strand.
GAGCAAAATGTATTGCAAGTATCCTCAACAGGCCTCTAGTCTTCCACTTACTAGCATTAGTTTACACTGCAGCCTGATGTGTCCATTGTTCTAGGTCAATCTGCATGCAAATTTCACACTCTACAAATACTTGATTATTAATTTCCGTTTTGCTTACCTCCTCAGTGATCTTAAGTGCCTTCCTATTTCTGACTTATAATTTGGACAGCTTCCATTTTCTTCACTCTTCATAATGCTATAGTTTTTTTTAGTTTAAAAAATTTCATCAGCTTTCTACTTTATAATAAATCTTCCCTAACATAATGGCTCTTACAGTAGGAGTATAAGTTCATCTATGTTTAGTATAAATGTTTTGAAATCAGAGCTTATGCCAACTGAGCATTTTAATTCCTCATTGATTCCACTTGAAGTACACATTATTAGGATATTTTCTTTATGTTTTACATCTTTATTAAGGCATAATAGTTGCATAAAAATTGTGCAAATGTATACAGAATATGACATGATGTTTTTATATTTGTGCATGTTGAAAAATTATTATGAGAGTAAAGATAATTAGCATATCCATGACTTTACATTTCTTTTTCAGAGTGAGAACTTCCCATCTATATTTCTTAGCACATTTCAACTATAACTAACTGTGGTTACCACGATGCGTGACATTTATCTGCAAGAGAAATGCAAATGCTATGTGATCTCACTTGTATGCGGAATCAAAAAAGCAAAACTCATGGAAGCAGAGAGCAGAATGGTGGATGGCAGGGATGGGGTGGAGGCGGGAAGATGCGAGGCAAAGGAACTTCGTGGTATTGATTGCTCTTTCCTTCTCTGACATTTTAAACCCATCTTTTCTTTTGAAATGTTTTCCACTGACACTTAAACATGCTTAACTCTCCTCAGTCTTTCAAGATCTTACTTAAACCAAAATATTCTTCTCTCTTTGGAGTCCTGCATTTTTATTTTCTACTTTCACTTACTAGCTCTGTGCAAATCCATCCTTCATCCCCTTCAGTGTGACCTCTACATGCTTCGTCATGCTCAATTAAATCTTACTAACCAAGGAATCTTAAATTTCCAAACTCAAGGGGAATTGTTCATTTCTTATTTGTGAAGTTTTTTGGGTAAATCACTACAGGCGATCAATACTTCACTGAACATTCTGCCTTGATTTTACAGTTCTGCAATTCCCAGAGTTTCTTCCTTCGTCTCTTTTAATCCTTTTCATGTCTCATTGACAGCCTTTGACTTTTATGCCAGCCATGGAAGTTCAAAATTTCACAAGCTTTGATCATAAAACTTGTTTTCCCCTCTACTCTTTTTCTTAACATTTACTGCTCTGTCATCTCTACCCAAGACACATCTTCAACACTGACCTCTCCAACTGAGCTTCCGATGAGTGTCTCTAACTGCACGTGATAGATCCTGTTGGGTGTTTCTCAGGCACCTATAACTCATTAGGTGTGACCTTTTTTCCTTTCAGATTTATATCATCTATGTATCATCTCTCTATCTAATCTATCTACCCATCCATCTATGTCTATCTCGCTGAAGCTTGAGTATAAACTAGATACCACACAATAACTCCATCTAAATGTCCTCTTTATTTCATATATTCCAAGAATTACCAAAAAGTATAACAAAGGTTGTATGCATATCTTGAATTTGTGGATGCCTCTCATGTCCAGCACCATGTCCCTTGTCCACGTACCAAGACTGATGCTGCCTTTGTGTGGTTTTAAGTAGTCTTCCTACACCTACCTTTGCTACACCTGAACCCTTCTCTTCACGGAAGTATTAGCCATCTTTTCAAAATCCCCACCTATGCCCAATCTGTTTCATACCCGCTTTGGCTTCTCGCTGCTCCAATAATGAAGGGAAATATCTGTTATTTTCTTGCGTGCTAATGATTCATGACATCTGAAAACTAGTTGATGTGCAGAATTAGGCTTAGCACATCAAAGGATTTCAGTAAATATTTTAAATAAAATAATGATAGCTCCATGGAAGTCAAACTTGCTCTGGGAAAAGTTAAACAGATAACTAGATCTTTTTCAGTTCCTTATTTTAATAAGGAAAAGAAGCCAAACTATGCTCTAACTCTGAAATTTTTAGAACTAGGATGAGATTTTTTAGAGGTGGGAGAGATTTTTTGGTTTATATTTTCAATATTCATGCTGGAGTATCGATACATATATATATCGCATCTTAATCCATCTTAATCTGCTTTAAATTCCCGCCTCGTCCCTCCAACCATCCCTGGAAAAGGTTTTTAAGAGCTGGGTGAGGTTGGGGTTCTTAACAGTCTGTGTTTGCTAATTGACTTTGTTCAAAGAAAAATAAACTTTCTCCTATCTTTGTATCAGGAGTTAGTTTTACAGTTTGTATAAAGATATCCATTGAAGTTAAGTTCTTTCCATTCCACACAGACAGGAAGTCAGTCACATTTTCTTCCTTGATGACACATTTAAAAAGCAGGACCCCCGGGCCTTTGAGAGAATCCTGAGCTGTAGAATTGGAAAGAGGCTTTCAGAGAGATTTAAATCTCAGAGCCAAAGGAAAAAATGTAGAGTTACAAGGTTTCTAAAGTAAATGAGGTAAGGAAAGGATGGCAAAAGACCTAAATGACAAAGCCATCTGAATTATGAGGGCCAAAATGAACCTGAGGCCGGGAGGCAGGGAAGAGCTTGTCTAAAATTTAAGACATTTAGGAAAACCTTAGGAACTCTCTGTTCACCCCTGATCTATTCTATATAATTTTGTAGCACTGTGTTTCTTTGCCCTTTGTGCCCTCGCCAAGGATTTCTTCTTCAATTATTCTACTCTTTAAATTCTTGTCTCGGGCTTTGTCTTCTTTATTGCTTTCTCTCGGTCTAGAACATACTTGACCTCCGTTATGCATTCACATAGATTTGTACTTTATTTGTCCATTCACGTTCCTTTGGGACACTCTTTCCTTTTCTTCTGTCCTTTAGATTTCATTCGATTTTCCTAGCAAACTTCTCTAGGTCTACATTCCAACAGTTTACTAGAAGTTCTCATTTTTAATAACAGACTTTTAATATGTGTTATTTTCTGTGACTGGATTATCTTTGAATGGGTTTCATTTATTACTTTTGCTCTTGTTTAATATCTTTTACTGCTCTGAAGATATTTCTGCCATTTGGGGCCTTTAGATTTTATGTTAGACACTTTCCTGAAATATATCAATTCCCCCATCTTTTGATCACTTCTGATAGATTTGAAAAGGGTCAGTGAAAGCTCTGAGTGCTTATGGAAGGATTAAATACCATGAGCTTCACTGTACAGTGTAGCCAGTCATTCAGTTGAAAAAATCCACTATATGTATCTTGAGACAGAGGACATGTCGTAAAGTGATTATTAACATGAACCCTGGGGCTTAGATTAGCTTGTGTTTAATTCCAGTTTCTGTCACTAAGTAACCATGTGATTTTGGGCAGGCTAATAACATTTTCATGTGTATTTTTCGTTTGTAAAATGGGGATAAACATACCTACTTCATTGGATTTTTATTTTTTTATTTTTTATTTTAAAAAAATAAAAGTACAAAAACATATTGACAAACAGACACCAATTAGCATAAAAAATAGTACAGTCACAACTAATCTATAGACAAGGTGATATGGTCTCAAAAGTGGTTATTGCTTTATCCATTGATATCTACGAAGTGTAAATATATGAACCCATATACAGACATGCAAATTTAGTCAGACAATTAATCCTCTCAACAACAGAATAAACACAAAAACCAAAAATCCAAAGACAAAAAACAAAACAGGTAAACAACAACAGCAACAACAACAACATCAAAAAACATCAATAGCTGCTGCTTTACATATTGATATCTTTGAAGTGTGTGTTCAGGATAACACATACAGACATACAAGATTGATCAAATAACCCGTCATCGATTATTGCTTAGCATTAAGTGATATAATACAATAATAGAACCATGTTAGCCCTCCTGCACATATGTATATTCATATATATTCCAATATACATACATACATTTTTGTCTTTTTCTTTTCTCCTTTCCTTCGTCCCATCTATTCTTTGTTTTTGAACACATTTCCTTCATGTCTCTTAGTTTATATTCCCACCCTCGGGTTCTTACACCAGTGATACAATACGTTGCCTGCACATGTATCGCTGATTTATTTCACTTATGAGTATGGACTCCAGTTTTTTATGATAATTAAATGATTTTGTATTTGTAAAATATTTTGAATAACATAGTCTGTCCTGAATTTTATGGGTTAACATCTATTATTATTATCACTATGTCATTATTATTATTATTATTAATGCTATCTCTCTGTTCAGTTTTGCTTGAAAAAATATTCTTCATAAGGGGATTCCAAGGAACAGGACGGGTAATAGAGCCGCCATCTTGCCCTTGACTGAAGCCTTCAGTTTATTCCGTCTGGCTTCAGCGTGGCTTCCACAGTCTTGATTGTTTCCACTCTGTTCTGGCTTCTTCTCCAAGTATAAAATGTACAGTGCTCTGCCCAGTGGAATGGGGTAATCACCATGCTGCTCAGAGGCGAGCTTAGGTCTTTAACTCTTAAAGACATTCTTGCCGTGCATTTTAAATTTGTTTGATCTGTGTTCATTCTGTCTTTGGAGGGGTATAGAAATGCCAGTATCTAGAACGTTGAAGTGGTCAAGGGGGGTGAGTTTTAAAGAATAGTTCGTTCAGCTGTGCATCTATCTAGCTTTAAGGGTCCACAATTTTGTTTTTGTTATATGTTTTCCCACCTTTTGTTTTCTCTCAATTTCCTACCACAGGAGGCAGAATATATGCAACTTTTGCCAGATTCTTGGTATTCTTAAAGGAAAATAACACAGAAATCCCAGATAGTACTGTAATCTATTTAAAAAATAATATTAGGGAAGGCTTTACTACAACAATAGACAGCAGAGTATTTATAGATGGTGTTTCATTAGATCTTCAAAGTAACTGTGTTTGGGAAGTATGTTTAACTTCTATGCATACTAAAATTTACAGAGAGGAATGGGCTTTCTTAAGAGGGTGAATTACACTGATAACAAATACAGAAATATTGACCATTACTTCTGGTCAACCCTACTTTCCTGAATTAATGTATAGTCACTAAAGTGAAAGTGATCAGTTATCTGAGTTGTCAGTGTTATAGAGAAAAAGTCCCTTTCAATGTTAGTCTAAGAGATTGTTTCAAGTACTTTTTTCATAAGTGCTTTTTTTTTAAATGTAAGGCTTTTAGTAAAATTCAAACTATGTAGATCTCTTCATTACTAACAATGATAAAAGAAAGAGAATTTTCAAAGTTGCTAAATATTAGTCTTCTTCGTCAATTTTCTGTGGAAATGAAGTTGAATGACATGCTGGTTTGAACTTCAGAAACTCCTTCTTTCCTATGAAATTCATGGGGGGGGGTCAAAATGGATCACATTAAAACACAAACTGTGTCCAATTTCTTTCCTATTAAATCCCTTCAATATCCAGTTGATCTCAAATTTTGAATCATTTTGAATTTAGTCCTCCCTTCATCCAAAGTATTAGAAGAAAACTTCTAAGAAAGAAAAAGAATTTGTTCTGGCTGTCCTTCCCATCTTACTGGTTGATTCAGACAAAGGAAACTGCAAATTCTCATTTCGGGCTTTAATGATCTCAACAAGAATTTCATAATGAAATCAAACATTCTTTGCATTTCCATGTTGTATTTTAAAAATGAGAAATATGTCCATATTTTCTCAAACTTGTGATCATATTCATATGAAACTAGCCGCTTTAGATGCTTCATGACTGACCTCAGTGTATTTTAGTGTTCGAACATCTCGCAAAGGTTTGTGTTGCTACTCTCAGTATTAATGCTATTCTTCTCTTTACATTGCATTTGTTGTAATTTAGGGTATTTTTTGTACTTTCATTTTTTAAATAACCTATCAGGGTTGTGTTCTCAGGTTACCACTGAAATACTGTCAGAAATTTTCCAAGTAACGCTGTGCACCTGCTTTTCAGTGGAAATAATACTAACATGACATTTGGGACTTTGTACAAGTAGGAATGAAAGCACACTTCAGCTATAAAAAGGGTTCTGTTCTATTTATTTGAATATAGTTTTGAGTTTTTATGACAGAGCTAGCAGTATGACAAATGTCCTCTGTGTGTTTAAAGCTTCAGTATTATTTTTGCATTTGTATAACCCTTATTAAGGGTAAGAGTTTCATAGATGAGCTTGCAATAAGCAGATACTAACCTTTTTCATTTTTGTGCTTTATCAGTTCCTCTGAACAAAATTCATTTTTTCCTTTAATAATGAAATTCTTATAAAACCCTACTGAAGGTTTTCATTTGGTTATAAATCTATTAAATTTAGTAAATAAATAAATAAATAAATCTATTCAATTTTATTGGTCCTGGAATTTTTAGTTAGTAGACCTGGATGATAAATTTCTGGTTGTCTTTATGCACGCTATAAAAGGTTTAATGCTTACCAGATTGTGGCTCCTTGGAAATGTAATCATCTTTATTTATGACTTTATTTGTATCAAATTATTTTCATATCTTTATTCTATAGTTTTGTGTATCTTTGAGGATTAATGAGACGTCTGTGTTATAGTTAAAAAAATTGGTGAAAAACAAAAATTCTTGTAACGTCAACCTCTGTTCATTGTCTGTCTTATTTAAATTTGATGTTGTAGTAATGTTAAAAACATGAAATAAAAAACATAAGATGCTCATGAAAGATATAAAAGCAAAATACTCTCATTACAAATCTTAATTTTTCATAATTTAATTTATTAATTAAATTTATATCTGGAATTATAATAAAGGATCACAATAATTTTTTAAAGTTTTGTTGCTATGAGAAACATTTCATACATATTTTTAACTTTTAAGTTATTTTTATTAGTAGTCGTATGATTATGGAGTGGCATGAGTAAATTAAATGTAGTCAGTATTGTAGAATCACAAGGGAATTGGGAAATATCATTGTTACCATTGAAATTTATTTTTGTTTCCTCTAGAAATCAAAAATCTCCACGTATGACAAAATGTGGGCCTTTATGAGTAGCAGGAGACAATCCGTGTTGGTGAAGAGCAATGAAGAAGGGATCCAGCGAGTCCTCACCTCTGATTACGCTTTCCTAATGGAGTCAACAACCATTGAGTTTGTTACCCAGCGGAACTGTAACCTGACACAAATCGGCGGCCTTATAGACTCCAAAGGTTATGGTGTTGGCACTCCCATGGGTAGGTCACATGTCGGTCACTTGCTCTTTGTCATTAATTTTCATGAGAAGGGATGGAAACAGATCTTCCACATATGACCTAAAGAATTTTTACTGTTACCAAATACATCTTGCCAATTTCCTTCCTTCCTTCCTTCCTTCCTTCCTTCCTTCCTTCCTTCCTTCCTTCCTTCCTTCCTTCCTTTTTCTTTCTTTCTTTCTTTCTTTCTTTCTTTCTTTCTTTCCTTTCTTTCTTTCTTTCTTTCTTTCTTTCTTTCTTTCTTTCTTTCTTTCTTTCTTTCTTTCTCCCTTCCTTCCTCCTTACAATATAAAAGTAGGCTGAGTTTGGACCTGTGCTTCTAAATAGGTAATTAAAAAAAACTAATTTCTACTAAATAGCTAATAAAATAGTTCATTATATCAACATTGAAACACCACATTTTCTTCCCAATTTCATATTTTTATTTTGTTTTTGTCTATGTTGTTGGTATTTTGCTATTGTTCTTTTTTATTATTCTTTTTAAAAGAAAAATAAAAGAGTTATAAGAATATAATGAAGGCTTTGCAACCATTTTTTTCAGATTTGGGCTTTTGTTCCTGTTGAACTTGTAGAACTAAAAGAATAAGCAACAAAGGTTCCTATGAATATTATTTAAATTGTTTAATTTAAAAGAAGCTACAAACAGACTTATTTACTAGTGTCATGCCTTGAGCATTTGGTGACCATGGTTAATCATCTTTAACATGCCCCTCTACACATGACAAAGTTATTTTTAGTTACAAAAATAAAGTAAAAGAATAGAATGCCAATTCTTTTAGCACACATCATGGTCTCAGCTATGCTAGAGGCTGAGAGAGTTTACTTGAATCCATGAGTTTGAGAACTAACTAAGCAATATAGCAAGGCTCCTTCTCAAAAAATTTTTAAAAAGCTAATGAAAATTCTGATTGTATATGTTCATAAAAGTCTGAATAAGCATTTGTGCATAAAAAGTGCACAGATAAATAATATTACAGTACATGCGATATAAAGACATAAAAGATAAAATGCTTCCTGTTGGAGTTTGATGTGAGGAAAGAGGCTGCAAGTCAGAAATGAGGTTGACTGTTAAAAGCTTTGAAAGACAGGGAAACAAATTCTTTCCTAGAGGACATAGAGTATTGCACTTCAGTACTTCAGTTTTAGAACTACTGTCTTCTACAAGTGTGGGATAATAAATGGGACATTGTCTGGCATGGTGGTGCATGCCTGCCCTTCCAGCACTGCAGAGGCTGCAGCAGGAGGGTAGCTGTGAGCTCAAGGCCAGCCTAGACCGCAGGGCAAGACCCTGTGTAGAAAGAGAGAAGAGAGAGAGAGAAAGGAGGGCAGGAGTGTAGGAAGGAAGGAAGGAAGGAAGGAAGGAAGGAAGGAAGGAAGGAAGGAAAAATAAACACAGAAAGAAAGAAGGAAAGAAAGAAAGGAAGGAAGGAAGGAAGGAAGGAAGAAAGAAAGAAAGAAAGAAAGAAAGAAAGAAAGAAAGAAAGAAAGAAAGAAAGAAAGAAAGAAAGAAAAAGAAAGAAAGAAAATTATATTGTAATTGTATCAGTATATTTTGAGAGGATACACCATGGGCTTATTGGCTTTCTCCAGCTACAATGCACTTGATAACGGTGTAAAATTTTAACTCCTACAAAATTTTAATAGTTTGAACACCTGATTTGATGTGTTCTTCTTTAATAGATAGTTTGGCCATATATGTTAATGTATCTTCAATCACAATTTTATAAACTTTAATTTTATAAAGTTTCTTCTGAATGAACTAAGACATATGCACTATTAAAAAGCTGGACATAATTTTGCAAAATTTTCATTTCATGTTAAACTCAAGAATTTGCAATACTGCCCACATCTTCCACACTTTCACATCATTTCCAGAACTTTCAAGCAACTGTTAAATCCACAGTCTTCAAACATATGACTTCACAAAAAAAAATTACCACTAAATCCTATTATATATGGTAAAATCATCTAAACTGGTTCAAAGTAACTTGAAATGGCTTTGAGAAAATATCAAGATATTCATTCCCATAATATTACATATCCCTACATTGATATATTACATTGAAAAATGAATGCACCATCACTGTGGAAATGAAAAAGAAAACCTTAAATTTTTCTTCCTGCATATACAAGTATAGTCAAGCTCACATGTCTGAGGGGGCTGTCAATGTATTATGGAAATTCTCCAATTTAATATTCAAGTAGAATAAGAGGTTTATGAAAGAATAATACATAACTATGTGCTATTTTGAAGTTCAGTAACAGATCACCAATAATTGTTGCTCTGAAATACATTTTGCAAGAATATTTTGTTTTAGCATGTTTTAGATTGCCAGTGCATGGGAGTAATTCCTCTTATTATTGTATTCAGGCTCTCTATAGAAAATTCTTCCCCTTTACTGCCTGCAACAGGCAAAGACCTCCCCATGTATTGCCCTTGTTAGGTATACGTTCAAAATCTACCATTAGATTTAGCTGCAAAACAGTATGACTATTCTCACATGAATTTTACTGTGAAGATATGTGAAAATGGCTGCATGTTCAGAATGATAAATTGAGGAACATGTTTTTCAAAATGTGCTAAATGATTGTATTCTCAGGAAGGCTGGGGTTCATTGTCCCAGCTGTGTGTAGATGGAATGCTCAAACCATGGCATTTCACACAGTTAAGGTCAGATATGACCCTTTCACTAGGTAATAGTTACACAACTATTACCAGAAAATGGAAGGTGCTGCACGTTTTTATTTTGAATTAGTGATGCACAGATTTTTAATAACATGTACATAAAGAAAGAGGTTGGGAGCCTCTCATGTCATTGCATAGTGTGCAGCACAGAGATGCCCTGCATTTAGTCCTGTCACTTGGTGCGCTCTTCAAGAAGTCCTTTTCAATTCATGAAACTTAAGCACCTTGTGTGTTGTTTTTTGTTGTTTAATGGGCTAGCTCTCTGTACGCTCAGCATGCTGGGACTAAATAAATGCAGGGTCAAGCTATCCTGCTCCTCAGCCCGAGGAGCTGGGACTGCAGGCCTGTCCTATTACACACAGATTCTCCTAACTGGGAAAATAATATATTTATATTGCCATAAGATCCTTTAACAGCTGCACTTAGAATAATGTGTAGAATACTGACTATGGCAGCTTCCCAGAGTTTCGTGCAAATTGAGCAAAAAATGGAGAGGTACGGTTAAGCGCACTCTTAAAGCAACTTTGAGAGGTGAAAGTGGCTGTTCTTCTGAGATGAACTCGAAGAAACAAACATATTTTTTGGTGTTGTTTTTGAAAGTGCTGAAATCGGCCCATCTTTGCCATTCTCAGTTGGTTTGCATTATTTGGAATGGGGGGAGCTTGTGATCTCTCTGTTTTCATTTTTACTGTGTGAAAACATAACAGTGTCTACAGCGCATGCACCCCCTTTATTTGTTGAACAAATACTACATCTGGAAGTAAAGGACTGAATCACACAGAAAACAAAATATTTTTAAAACTAATGACAAACTTTTCATATTTTACTATGAAGTGTGGTAACCTTTTTAACTAAACTTGAGTAATCCAGTTTATTGGAATTACTCCAAATTGAAACTAAAATTAAATGCAATAAGAAGTGAGTAAAATTTAAGCAATGTGTCAGAGGACTTTGGAGTCTATCATAGGTACTTTCCATTATGTAGAGCTTCATGAGAGCGCACATCAAATTTGTTTCCTTCTTGTTTTGTGAGTATAAGGTACAAATGACCAGCGCTCTATTGTAATGTTTGCTTTGAGAAAATACTAACATTAAATCAAAATAGTACAGTATGCAAACTTCATAAACTTATGCAAATATTTGGATATTTCAAGTCTGAAAAGTATTAAAAAGGAAAATAACAATTGATTAGTTCTGAGGAAATTCCATTATAGTTGGAACCATACAAAGCAATTTTATTCCTTCTCTGTTCCTGACATCATTAGGAACCATTACTGTATGTTACTGATGAAATTCTAAAGTAGTGAAAAATAATGTTAGATACATAGACAATAATTTTAAGGTAACTTTCTAAATTGGAGAACAACAAAATATAGCATTTATGATTTTTATTTCTTCTAATTTTAAGCTCAACTTCTAGAAAAGATAAAAGAATAAAGTAAATTATCACTGTAAGCCTGAGGATTTATACATTTTCCTCCCCTCATATGTTTAATTCTTGGCCAATCAGCTCACGAGAAAGTTGAGCTATTATAAAATATACTCACTGATACTGGCAAGGTCACTTGTATGAAAGTTAGAAATTGATTTGGATTATATTTCTAGGTGTAATCTCCTACATAGTTATGTATGATGTGATATGTAATATATCAGTGTTTTAATTAAGATTGTTTCTTTAAAATTAGGCAATAGTGATAAATCTCTTTTATAAGGACCTTCCTGGAATTTCAGGGTAAATTACATATTAATAAAAATGTAAAAGATTAGAATATTATGACATGGCAAATATGACAGCTTTATTTGTTTTGTCATATAATATTAAATTTAATTTTTAAAAAAAATCTCCTTATTGCTAAAAATGATATTATATATAAATGTTTCTATTTGTTTTGTCTTAAACCTAATTCTGAATGTAGTAAATTTGAACACAGTAGGCTTGAGAAATGAATATTCAAATCATTAACTATGAGGCATGCGAACACGTTTGTTTCTTTTATATAAATAAGTTGTATTCACTCTTTACTTGGATATTATCAAATCCTTTAATTCAATAAATCATATATTCCTAATTCAAAACAATATAACATCAGAATGTATTTTAAGTCTCAGGACATAAAGTGTGAATCTTCTCTCAAGTAACCTCACCAGAAATGTAAAATGTGCGCAAGGATTCACACTTCAGTCCCTTAAACACATTAGAGGAAAGTGCTTCAGGCAGTGCTTTATGGTCTCCTACTTCAACCTTCTGCTAGAAATGTGGTTTTCTGGATCATCTGTATTTGTGCAGTCATCAATGAACACGATGAAACGTTGTGGCAGCCCTGGAATGGCGTTCTTATTTCCTGTAGACTTTCTACCAGCGTCATCGTCTGTAGATTTTCCACGTAGTTAGTTAGAATGTGCCCTTTGTGGGATCACAATTATTAATACATTTTATTTAAAGAGTATTAAAATTTTTTTATCATAAGCAACAAAAAAGTAATGATGAAAAAGAAAAGCATGTCGGTGTGAGAAATGTTATTCGAGATTTCTCATCAAGAGTGAAGGACAGCAACGTGGGCTCAGATTCGGGGAAATTTAGGTCAGTTTCTGGAATTCCCCAGAAGTTTGAATTTATATCTTCAGCAGTTGTAATTCTAAGTGAAAATTCCATCTTTACTAATACTTGCAGTGCGATCAAAGAAAGGAACATTTCCCTTGCGTTTACCACTGCTGAGATTTTGTGATACTGTTTTTGTTATGAAGGCGTAAATGATTCCGTGAGATAAAGGAAAACAGAAAATATCACAACTGTTTTGGAATCGGACATCAGAAGGAAGTGTGAAAAATTATAGATATGCATCAGTCTCCTATTTATTTTTCAAAACTGCAGGTATTCTCACCCTCCAACCCTCCTCCTGTGTGATCCAATTATCCCCACACATCGCCATTCACCACTGCGAGTGTGATGGTGAGGGCCCAGAGTGGGCTGTGACATCACCCTGGTGAATGAGTGACTTAGTAGCTATCTAACGAGAGAAGCTATTTCTACACAAAAATACCTGAGTGGAGCAATCGACAATGCTGTGAAGGTAAATGCTAAAGAAGAATAGACTGGTTTCGTTCAGTCTGGGCTGACATGAAATCCCTTTCTCGCTTTCCATGTTATTTTAACATGGCATTTACTGTATGGCAGATCTCAGAAGTTGTATGTTTTTACTCATAGTATATTAACTGAACTTTCTATTTCAGTTAAAATAATAATTTTAAAAGCTCTGGATGAGGTATAAGCAGAAAGGAAATGACAGCAGTTTCATTAAGGAATATTTAAAATGTGTGAGTACTGTAATCTTGCCTCGTATTTCACCGCGGGTGATAATCTATATGTTGGAACAGGGAGAGAATTTCTACTTAATGGAATTCTCAGCTGCACGGCTTCTCTCCTGACTGTTCATACTAAAAGCCTTCTTGGCATTTCCTTTTCGACAGCAGTGTGTGTTACATACATTTCGAGGGCCAGGTAGATTCAGCAGCCTGTGAGTTGTTAGGAAGGTAGCAGCAGAAAAATAAAATCCATTAGAGACGTTTGATGTTATTTTGCTTTGGTTTTTGTGATTTGGCACAAATGCTATAAACTGACTGAAGTGTCTCTCCTTGCTGTGTCTAAATGTAGGTGTGCTTCCTTCATTTGCTCTCTGTTTCACAGCATTAATATCAGTGATGCGCGTGGCGTGAGGGATTTAGGGAGATGTGCTCATTCTAGGCGTGTGGGAATTTTCAGTAATCTCTGATACTCAGATTCCACTCGTGGGATTAAATCAACAGTATTTTCCAAACAGTGCATAATCACTTCGCAATAAATAAAAAGTTCTGGGATGAAAACTCAAGTGCTTTAGTTACATACTTATAGAATTATTGAAATATATTCCATGTATGATAGATATTTTAAAAAGCTTTGTTTATAATATTGTTTTAAATGAAATGGTTTTCCCACATACAGAACTCATATATGTTTTAATGTTATCATTTTTATAAATTTAATTATAAATACTAGAAAATACTTTTATTTAATAACTGAATTGAATGGCACCTTTAGAAGCTAACGTTTAAATTTTATACTAATGGATACAAAACAGCTGTATTCTTGTTTAATGATTCTCAAGCAAGCTTTAACTTATCATAATGTCTTTATTAATACTCAGTCTAAAGTAAAACAGGTCAAAGGTGATTTATGTGATCTGAAACCAGAGTATATGAAAAAAGTGGATTATATTATTCAAATTTTATTGTAGAAATACTCTATTTGAAATGTGAATAATGTGAAAAGTAAAAATTTCATTTTTATGATCAAATGCATGAGATCCACTATTTCTTTCTTTCTCGTATTTAATGAAACAAGAGATGTCGAAGCAGCCCCAGAGGAGGTATGTTGTTTATCTGAGGCAGATGCCAGCATTTATAAGGACAGCAATTAGTACGAGAACCAGATTTCTCCTTGTTTTTCTCCCGTCCATTTCTAGAATTCCCAATTCCTCCTAGAGTAAGAACCATAATATTTATCATTATAGATGCATAAAATTGCCGGCTTTCAGTATTTCAGCTTTTCGGCAACCAATGAATACATTTGTCTTCATTAGTTTAACATAATGCACAAAACTGATGCAAATCATTCATCTTCCTGCAGGTCAGCCCTTCCATTAAAATGCATTTCACTTTTCCTTTGCATAATCAGCACAATTTTAATAATACTGGGGTGAATTTGCAGAGATAAACTGAGATCTAATAATGTTCAGAAACTGAATTACACAAAAAAATAAGCTACACCTGTAGGAGCGGTGCATTCCCCCGTATTGGTGGTCTAGATTACATGTCACTGGAAACAAATAAGGGATTCAGTAGGCTATGTCTGCTCCGCAGATATTATCAGCAGACTGCATGCAGCGTCTATGTAGCAGCTAGAGGGGATTTGATGAATGGCGCCCACCAGTGTGAGCAGGCTTTATTATTACTGCAAAATGACCGAATGATATCCACATAATATAGAAATTGATAATTCTCATAAAAATCGCAAATTTTGATCAATTTTATATGCAAAGACTGGGTCATTTAATTCATTTAGTGCTTTGCCTGGATTAAGGCCAGAACACGGAACCAAATTCCATTTTAAATTAGTCATTGTCCAACTGTACCAGGCAGTCATCTTTGAGCTAGTAGGGCTAAGATAAACAAATTACTTTTACTAGAGAAGCAGTTAAAGCAAGGGGCATTTATATAAATACAAAATGTCAAAGATAATAAATACTAAATATCAAGAACATATGCCTTGCATCTGCTGGCCTTCAACTGATGGGTTTCTTTATGGCATAGGTGTGTTCCTTCCAAATACATGTTACATGTGTTCAAATCCTGGTTTTACCTCTGTGTTCTGGTGCACTAGATATCATTGCTGAACTACTGTGAGACTCAGGCCCCTCATCTGAGGATTGACATAATCATGTTTAAATAATAGGTTTGTACCAAGAAGTAAAGGTATTAGATTCATAGTAACTTTCAGAACATACGTAACAAAAAAATTTGATTGTTTCACAATATATACGGCCTTCACAGAATCATGATTTACAGGATCAATACACTTAATTGTGTCTATCAGTAATAAATATAGAAACAGAAAAAAAATTAAGATAAATAATTCCAAAAATTTCTTTTGAAGAAAAGTGTTCCAATAATTGAGAGGGAAAGTTGATGGTCTTTAAGATATTTGTATTTTGAAAATAGTTAAAGAAGTGAATGTGAAATAGTCTCACCACAAAACAATAGCACTAAGAGTAAATGACTAAGTTAACTGGCTAAAGTCAGGCATTCCACAATGTATCTATGTATAAAATAGACACATGGATTTTATCTTTCAGCTAAAGTTAATGATAAATGGAAAAAAATAATGAATAGCTTACAGTGTTTAAAACAATTTTCTCTCTCTCAAGTTTTAGACTCTAGATCAATAATTAATATAGTAATTTATTTAGAATGATCCTTCTTTTGAAATTAACTCATTAAGATTTGGCCTCGGATTTGCAATAAAAACATCACAGTAAGGAAAGAAAAAATCCCTGCCATATCCACTTCGATCATCACCATATAATTCAAGTGCCAAAGTCATACTGAGGCGGAGTTATGTGATAAAATTATTTCTATTTTCATACTTCATGTTGGTATCATAATTTGATACCCAGAGAAGAAGTGTGGCAACAAATTCACTTCCCCAATTACTTTTATGAAATTTATGTGGAATATGTCACAACCAGAGAAAATATTGTGCTCTATCATTATGATCTGATAATACGGAGCCCTGCATTTCCTTTTTCACATAAGTTACAAAATATTCAAAATGTGAGAAAAGGCAAGTAAGGCACAAACTCTATAATTTAAATTCTTTATTGATTGAAGCCTTTTATGCTCCTCATATAAGCATCTCTTTTTGTGATCTTAGGTATTAATTTTCTCCTGAGAATCATATAAATATTACATCAAGTTAAGTGCATTTTTTTACCTTTATAGAGAAGGCATAAAGACATATTTTTAGATCTGCTACACAGGAGAAAGCTCAAATGATACCCAAATTAAGCCAGTCGATTTTGAATGTAGGTATTTAACCTTGATATTTATTATATTAGTATCCTCAGTGGCCTATACATTTAATTTCTTTCTCTGTATTTGCAACTAAATAAAATAGTTCTACATCATTTATTAATGAGTGTTTATTGTTTTCCTTCCATTCTTTTAAAAATTTTTCTTATCCATATCCTCTGCTTATGCCCACCTTGTTCCCATTCAAACATTTCCTCCTAATTTCCGGTATCTTTCATCCATATTTGGACCTTATTTACTACATGAGTTTCTCACAAAAACAAAAAGATGCAGTGCTTGAACATATGTATCTGATTTATTTCATTTAAAATTATGGTCTCAATGTATATCAATTTACCTAAAAATGCCTCAGGGTATCATTCTGTACTTTGAATGAATATATAATAACTTATGTCCAACTCTATATTTTCTCTGTCCTAAGAATCTTCTCTGCCTTGTATAGCCAATTCCCCCTTCCTCTTGAAATCTTTGGTAATTACTGGTAGTTTTCCTAGCTCTGTGATTTTGCATTTGCTAGAATTCCACATAGTTGTCATCAGGCAGTTTGTCATCGCTTTGTACTGGCTTTTCTCAGGTAGTGATACACACTTAAGTTTGTTTCATGTGTTTCCATGACCTGAGAGCTACTTTTGTTAAAAGTGAATGATCTTGCACTGCACGGACAGTCCACAGTTTGTTTTCCACTCCCTGAAGTACATTTTAGTTGCTTCCACCTTTTAGCAATTGCGAGTGCAACTTTTTCACAATCCATAGCAATTTTATTTTTTAGATAATAAGTATTCAATTTATCTGGGTAAATGGAAAGTGTGAGCTTTGTTGCTTTCATAAGGTACAAATGTGGTTAGTTATGTAAAGATATGTTATGTTGTCTTACGGGTGTCTACACCATTTTCCTACAAGAAAAGAATGAACATTCATGTTCCTCCACGCCCTCACTAGTATTTGATGGTGGCAGTGTTTTGAATATCAATCACTCCAATAAATGTGTAATGGTATTTAATTGTTTTAATTTGTATTTTTAATGACATGTTAGTTATTACATCTTTTCCTATGCTTTCTTAACAGTTCTGTATCTTTCTTGCCATGACAATTGCTAAATCTTGGGTTCATTTTTCATTTCAACATTTTAATTTACTGTTAAGTTTTAAGAGTTCTGGTAATACTTAATAGTTCTTTGTCAGATTTTTTGAGAATATTTTCTCCATGTCTTCTCTTTTCCTTATTTTGGTAACTTGTGTTTCTGAATCTCTTCCCTCTAGTTCTACATGAATAGTAGCATTTCTATTTGGTTACATTACATCAGAACCCTGATAGCTCGCACCTAGTTCTATTCTCTGTAAATAGAGAAATTGACCAAAGTAAGTTTTGGATGTTCTAGCATTTCTCTTTTTAACATATACCTAGTAAACCAGGAATGCATACAAAAAGAAGATGGAGAAAATTTAGGCAAAATTCAACAGAATAGACACAATTTATCTTCTATTCTTTTTTTTTTTACTTTTTATTTTTTTAAATTTTTTTAAAATAAAAGAAGAAAACATTTTAACAAACAGACATCCATTTATAAAATAGCCTAAGAACAATGCAAACAATACAGAGTACAAACAAAGTGGTAGGAAATTAACAATGGTTGTTGTATTACATATTGATATTTACAAAGTGGTTTCTCAGAAAAACAAATAGAGACATGCAGTAGTGATCAAACTAGTAATCATTAACTGTTCCTTTCAGTAAAGCAGTAGAAGACAGTAGTACAACTGTTAGCTATCCTGCATGTACATACATACATGATTTCCCCTTCTTTCCCTTTTCCTTTCCCACACCCCAGTTACTCATTACTTGAGAGCAGTTTCCTTTCATTTCACAATGTCTATCATACCTCCTAGTTTTATTCACTCTTTCAGGTTCTTATACCAGTGAGACAATACATTGCTTACACATGCAGGTTTGATTTATTTCACTTATGAGTATGGTCTCTAGTTGTGACCATTTACCTATAAAACCCTCAATTTATCTTTATAGCTGAGTAATATTTTCTTATATAAAAGTACCACAATTTTTTTGTCCAATACTCAGTGGAAAACATTTGGGTCTTCTATTCTTATGTTGATATGTACCTATTTTGAAAAATAAGATAGTTCCAACCTTAAAATAGGTTCTTTTAATTCTTCTTTCATAACATGCTGGAGTTTTCAGTGCAAGGGAACATTGTAAAACTTTACTCAACATACATGTCTGGTATGGTTGAGTATTACGTACTTAGAATCTAGCACCTGTGCTGAGTAATATTTGTGTTTTTATAATTAATATTCAGACAGTGTGAATGAAAAGTGATTCACACATGGATGCTGTTATCAGGAAACTTATTCTATTGTCTGGTAAGCAAAGAGACATGCAAAAAAATTAAAATCAGGGTTTTTTTTCTTTTGGAACCAGGAATTCAACCCAGGGTCTTTTGCTTGCCAAGCAAATGCTATACCACTGCGCTACCTCCCACACCCATGGAAAAAAAATAGAATACGTTGTACCAAGGGCTGTATTGGAATAAGGAAATATTCTATGGTACCAGAAAAAGAGAAATCATATATAGCAGGTGGAAAACATTGTGTAAAAATGGGGAGAGATGAGCAGAAGAAATTTATCTGGGCGGCATAGATTCAGCTAGAAATCAGAACTATGAAAAGAAGTCACTCCATGCAGAAGAGAAGTATGAGTCTGTGTGGCTGGAACATGAGATCTAAGAAGAGAATGAACTCAGGAATGAAGTTTGAGATGGATTGTAGGAAGGATTGTTTGATATGTTCAGGGAATGGTGTTTTATCCTATAGCTCTAGAGAATCACAGCAAAATTTTAATCCAAACATGACATAAGTTACAAGTGAAAAAATTGCTAGAATACAAATAGGCTAACATCTCCACACTTACCGTTCTGTGATTACAGTGTTATCAAGTGATAAAGAACTGACTTTCAAACTGAAATTATTTTTCCTTTATTTCTACCATTCATTCTCATGTTTTCCTTACAGTCCTTTCAAAATGGGGGTTATTTAATGCTGTATTCCCAATACATAGAGCATTGAGAATAACTTTATACTAGTTTGTTGGTTATCTAAGGAAGTTAGAAGTGGGCCAAGTATGAGAAATGTTTCATTTCAAAAAATATATTAAATTATCCTATACACTTATTAGGTGTACCTTAGAGAAAGATTTGGGTATAACTTGGGTTCATCAGTTTTAGCCTTTAAATTGCTGAAGGTAAAACTCACCATCACATAAGGAAAATTGTCAAGTAATAACTATAACTTCATGAATGTATTAATTCAATAAGTACTGTGTACCTGAGCTTATACTAATAAAACAAGCACAGCTCCTGTCCTCAATGTATTCATAGTCTATTGAAATAATAAGTATTAAGCAAATAATCCTAGAATCTTTTTCATTTACAAAGAGTCACACTGTACTGAGGAGAAAAGATTTACATTATAAAATAGCATTATTGGTGGAATAGGACATCAGGGTTGGTATAGAGTAGTACAAAATTTAACCTGAAATTTAAATATATACTTTGGTGCTATATGAAAAAGAATGCTATATCCTAAGAAATCATAAAACTGTTTTTGGGAAACTGGTAACCTGGTCTTATGGCAACATTTAAAGGAACCAAGTTGGAGGTATATGTTTAGAAAACCTTTACCAGA
Organism: Dinomys branickii; assembly: GCA_004027595.1. Taxonomy (NCBI): domain Eukaryota; kingdom Metazoa; phylum Chordata; class Mammalia; order Rodentia; family Dinomyidae; genus Dinomys; species Dinomys branickii. The sequence continues at coordinate 25,779 of PVLD010020021.1, forward strand.
CTGAACTCTTTCCAAAAGAGAAGTACTTATAGCATTATTACCGTTCTTTGGGACAAGCTACCACAATATTGTGTATTTAAAGATTCTGGCCTAGTTCCATATCCCAAAGAAATATGAGTTAGTGTATTTCACAGAATGAAAATTATCTTGAAAATGTCAATCAGATTAAATATAATATTTAGTGCATTTTATTAAATAAATGTTATCTAATCCTAAGTAATGTCCAAAATATAGTTAAATAATATTAGCTGAATAAATAAGAAATATACAATAAAGAAAACTGAAATTGTCTGTGAAAGAACTGGTCTAGTTGTCATTACGAAGAGCAACAAAACCTTAGACTACAAAAAAAAGATGTTTAAATCATTTGGATGCTATTAGGAAGAAATAAAGCTAGATGCTTTTACCTTCTTTTAAACATTTGTTTAATTTTTGCACACACATGTAATTAAATAATTATCATAATTCTTGCACCCGAAATAATACTGCCATGTCTTGGAAGTGGGCTGTGGAGACCTTGGTGTGCTGTGAATTCTCGGGAGATGATGCTTCATGAAGCACGTAGAGCAATACATGAACATGTAACCGGAGGGCTGTGGCCCCATGCTGCATCCACTTTAAGTCAGCGAGAAAGACACACACTCAGCAACAGGCGGGAGAACTGAGCAGGGAACAGCAGATTTCTGACAGAACGGATGCAGCAACAGTGCTGAGTACCATTTTCCAAGGTGGTGGGTTACAAGAAGGAGCGACTTTTTTTCCTAAAGGAGTAAAACTTGAGGTAAAAGAAAAGAATGTTTGGTAAAGTTAGTAGATAAGTGGAAAAAAAATTCTTTTTTTTTTGGAAAAAAATTCTTTCCTTGAAAATGAATGTCAACATTTATAAATGTTTTATTTTTCTTCTTTTTCTTTCAAGGGGTAGATGAAACTCTTTTTTTTTTTTCTACTATGTGATATGAATTTTTAAGAGGTAAATTTACTATGAAACACTACACAGGGTTCTTTGAAGAAATCCCTTAAAATGAAACAGAGTTGTACATTTCCCCAAAGGAGTGTGTATGAGAAAATCCAGCTTTGGAAATATTGTTGTAAAGGGTTTTAGGAGATATTGATGGACGATTGAATAATTTTATTTCTGACCATTTTCAACTGATGAAATAATAAAAAGTACTGATGCGCAAGTAAGAAATTTGGCAAGATGGTGAGAGATGGCCAGGGTGTTGGTAATATGACTCTAGCATATTTCATTAAAGCAAATGCGTATGAGGCAATAGTGCACCCATAAAGAAAAGCTATTAGTCAGTCAGTCAGTCTCTGTCAGAATGAAAAGTAATGTAAATCGCATGCACATTATTAACTTTATACTATCTAGATGGACTGAAATGGGGTGAGGAGAAATGTTAGCACATAAAATAGTGAGTTTGGGCAAAGAACTAAAAAGGCAAGAGAACAAGCACTTCAATAAATTGTGTATTCATGCTTAGAATTCAGAATTCAGCGTGGGCTGATAGGTGCGTGTGTGTTTTGCTCCGTGAGTACGGCTTCGAATGGTAGCAAGGAAGAGGGAGGGCAGCGAGAAGGGGGACAGGAAGGTGTGACGAAAGCCGGGCAACACAGCGAAGGGGGAGGGGTCCCAAGAGAGGTGGGTGGAGCCCACAAGAGGTAAAAAGGGGAAGGAAAGAAGAGGGTACAGAGGAATGTGCAGAGGAAGAGAGGACGGAAGAAAGGGAGGAAGAGGACGTGGGAAGGAAAGAAGGCAGAAAAGAAGGAATGACTTCCATTGAGTAAACTCAGCTCTGAAATATTTGGGGAGCCTCGTGTTTATTCTTTCTAATAACCACAGTTTACTCTCTGAGCGAGCTTTAATATATGTCTTGGAAAAAATTCTCAAGAAATCACAATTTTGCATAAAGCCATTTGAGCAAAAATTAATATGTAGTTACATTTATGTGCAATAATTTATTCTGAAAGTGCATTTGTTGTTTCTTATGTCCACTCACACACAGCTATACTCTGTCACTGAGACAGTTGTGAGCTTCAGGTCTTATTAGACATGTGACATATCAAAGGCTTCAGTGTAATAACCATTCTTCCCTCTTTCCTGTTTGCCTCCCCTCCCTTCCTCTCCCCTCCCCTCCCTTCCTCTCCCCTCCCTTCCTCTCCCCTCCCCGCTTTGTTCATCCTTTCTTCCTCTGCCTATCTCTTTTGCTTTCCTTCTTATGCAATCAGGAACTCTTCTTTGTAAATGGTATATTTTGTTAGTCTGTAAAAAGATAACTTCGAAAGTGTATCGATTCCTTACTGCCAATATGGAGAATATGTTTAAATAACCAAAGAAAATCCCATGAGAAGAAATTTTTGAAAGTATAACAAAGATCAAAGATGGCGTAATAAAGATATAGGAGCACAACTCAGTTTAAGGGTGCACTGGGCTCCTCTGAATGATGTTTTGAAAAATGACTTATTTGCCTGTATTTAAAATGTAGAGAGTTTTAAACAATTTCTTTTGATCTCACAGAAAGATTTTCTATGGTTATTCTGTGTCAAAACTCACGCCTAGTTTTAATAAAACTGAAGTTCAAAATGAAGTTTGTCAACTTTGTAGGTTTGGCAAAAAATGAAATTTCAATTACGTATTGTCCTGTCGAAGAAAACAAGAATGCTGAGTTTTGCTAGCAATGGAAGATTATGTTTCCACAATTGTTGCTGCATGGCTTTTGTTTTTTGTGGTTTTATTTTGTTCTTCAAAATGTAGTGAAGAATGTTGTGTTTGAAAATATTAGAATAAACATCCCAGTGCATTTTAGTATGTGTGGAGTTGATAACAAAATACTATTTCAATCATCTTCAAGATAAGAAATTAGGTGGATTAAAAATCTTTTGATTCTTAATTCAAGGAAGTCTACTTGCTTCCCAAATCTTGTGTATAACTTTACTTTCAGAAAATAAACTGTGACTGTGTTCACCAGTTGTGACCATTTTTACAAGTGCTCTCAGCACAAGATAGGATTCAGATACTGCATTTCTGATTGAAAAACACAATAAATAAACTGCTCTTTAAAAGACAGTTATTCTAACTCAATCTATATTTATTTTGCAGAGAAAGCATAAGTAAGAATTGTTATTCAGAGAAAAAGTAACATTACAGCTACTGCTAGGATAGACTTAGGGAACTAATGAAATTGAAGAGCAAAACTGTAAGTCATGCTAAAAGGGACAAGGTATCCTAGAGACCCAAGTCACAAAATTGTCACTCTTACATTGTGTTAAGGATGCCTCTCATTAGGTATTGTTTGTCTCATAATAAGAAAATATTTGCATAGAGCCTATTAAAGGAGGGATGTTTGAGAATTCAAAATGAATGGACAGAAGGACAAGCACAGACAGATTGATGCCTTTCATTCTAAAAAGCTCGGAACCTAGGACAATGATTAATAGTAGTAGACAGCCTTGCCTGAGGGCACAGTGACTGAACAGTTACATTAGAAGGAATGGCTGAGCTGATACCAAAGCTCTGAAGTGGGTGGGTGGGGTGCAGAATTCATACTGAGCATTGGCGTTTGAGTAAAATTCGAAAGAGAGCACAGGAAGGAATCGGAGCAGACGTTCCCCATTCCCCTAACATATTAAGGAATGCATGCCTAAGGAAAATTGCACAAAGAGTTCAATATCCCCTTTCAGAATAGCTGTGCAGATAAAGGACTGTTTTAAAGAAACTGCCTCTCAGTTGGGTTTGCTAAATTTTCCTTTGTCTCACATTGTCAACAAGATGCTCCTTCTTATCCTGCTCTTTGTCTGTCTTTTTCTTATTATTCTTTTTCTCATCTCCTGATGCCTATTCTTGCTAAAAGTTTTAACGATACAGACATATTTACACATGTAATTACAGGCACCCTAGAACAAAAACTGAAGTGTTTAGTATTTTTCTTTAAGCAAGAGAGCATGCTGTGTGAATTTGTGCAAAAAACAGCATGTGAAGTCTATGTTCTAGGAAAGAAAATTACCCTTTAGAAACAGGCTATTGCTGGGTGAGAGAAAGCAGTAAGGCCTGTCCTCTGGGACAGATGTTAAAGGTGCATGTAGATCAGCACTTTTCCAAATGTCTGAGCATCCGATTTGTGAACATAATATTTATGGTGTAGTTTGTAATGCCGTTGAATATGCACCCTCATAATCGCAAATATCAAATTTCATGGTATTTTCACCTCCATTGAAAAGAATCTTTTGCCTCAAAGCATAAAATGAGAAACAAAAATGTACCATGACAGGTCGCAGGGTCATTGAATTGTGACTTACACTGCTATAAGGATTTTTTTTGAAAATTGCAACCCTCTACATTTTGTGACTCTTTAAATTCACATCAAATAGCAAATAAAGGTGAATGCCCATTATCTGTAAATATTAGAAGCTACTGAAGACAGATTGTTTATCATGACTACTTTGAATTATTGCGTTTAATCTTGGGAAACGCCATTTTCTCCACAAGTTTCCTAAAAATACAATCTACTGTTTTTATTAGTGCTCTGGTTTCGGTGTAGAACTATGCCTAGATGTCAACTAAACACCTTTTTTACTTCATCCGTTTGCTCTTTTGATTTCCTACTTCTTGTCTGATTCCTTTTTTTCAGTGTTCTGAGCTAAAACCACATGCTAGTGGAAATATTTTCTTTTTTGGGGGGGTGTTTATTTTTTAAATTTTACTTTAAAGAGAAAATAACAAAAACAAAAAAACCAAAACAAAGACAAGAAACTACACAAAAACTATAAAAGCAATACAGAATTTGAAAACAAGATGATAGGAAATCAACAATGGTTGCTGTATTACTATTCGTTATTTTCAAAGTAGCTGCTCAGATTACCAGATGTAGGTATGCAAATCTAATCAGTTGAACATTAACAGTTTCTTTATTGAAAATAAAAATTCTTATTGCTATGAGTCCTATGCTTTAGTTTTCTTTTTTTTTTTAATTTTCTTTTAATGAGAGTAGTAAATGAGAAACAAACAAAAGAATAGCAGCACACCAGCATCACAAACATAAACAAACCAAAGCCAGAACGTTTAGAGTGATACAGGGTTTCAAGACGAAATAATATGAATTAGCAGTGGTTGTTATATTACATATGGCCAGTAAACTTCGATTCTCTTTTTCCAGTCGGTTTTCTCAATTCAAAATGAACATGGTCCTACTCTAGCATTAGTGCAATCTCTACTCTCACCGTGCTGACACTTCTTCAGGAAGTTCTGTGTTCTTTGAAATAATTTGCCGTCTTCACTCGCAGGTTCTCCCTATCGAGACAAAATCACCATCGCCATCCTTCAGCTGCAGGAGGAGGGCAAGCTGCACATGATGAAGGAGAAGTGGTGGCGGGGCAACGGCTGCCCCGAGGAGGAGAGCAAAGAGGCCAGCGCCCTGGGGGTCCAGAACATCGGGGGCATCTTCATTGTTCTCGCGGCCGGCTTGGTGCTCTCCGTTTTTGTGGCAGTGGGAGAGTTTTTATACAAATCCAAAAAAAATGCTCAGTTGGAAAAGGTAAATACCACTGATTGATTGCAATTTAAAACACTTATTTTTGTCGTAATAAGACACAAATGAACAGATTTTTGATATACGCAGCCAAAGATAAATATCTTAGAATTGCGGCTGTTGTTTTAAACCATTCATTCACCAACAAAAAATGATACTTCGTGAAATTTAGATTTCCACAAAAAAACTTCTGATCACCTTTATGATTTTTAAATTGCAGTAAGTTTAATGATCATTTGCTCAGGACAAATGGCCTTTTACTACCTCAGTAAAGTAAGGAGACACTAGTTCCTTAAAGTCCATTCTAGTTAGCTTAATGTACGAAAACATCGAATGAGAGAGGCAAACATCAGAGAGTTTCCTATGAAGGTAAAAATCTCTACAGCTAAAATGAGTTTCATGATACTAGTTAGTATCATTGAACTAGAGACTAAGTGAAATTTTTGCTTCAATATATTCTTTCTAGTTAATCTATAGTTAAAAATTCTTATCTTACTTTGTGGAAGGTATAATTACTTGTCTACAGTAATGAATGTATGAAAATATGAATGTATTTTTTCACTCAATTCTTATATTAATAAGTCATTTGTTTGCTGACTTAAGAGTCTTAAAAGAAGATGTATATAGCCTGAAAATATTGATGTTATAAATTTACTTTGTATTTTAATACATTTGGCCACTTATGCAAATGTTTTATTAATTCTATTGATGAAAAGTTTGTACTTCATTTAAATTCTTATGTAGCTTTATAGGTTTTTTATTAATATAAATATGAACAATATTTTTAGAATAATTCTTTCCAAAAGTACAAAACTTTTTTTAAATATGGGTTTATAGTTCAACATGAAATAAGTACATTTAATAAGTTTTTACTAACTTTAGTCTTTTCTACACGAACATCATTTTGCTTTTTAAGAAAACCGCAAATTTTAGTTCATAATTTCAGAAAGAGAAACCTGAAACTTATAAGCTGCTCTTGGTAAACCAAGGAATAGAAATGTAGTATTTTAAAGATAATATGACAGAGTAATTGAAGGAAAATATATTCTGCTACTATTCTTTGAAATACTTGTACCTTAAAATTATTTTTAAGTATATATTTCACTTTTATAATTTATGTTGTCATTACTGACCCTTTTGGAATTAGAAATTTGGATATTGGTGTTTTGACACTTTTACATGACTATAGTCCTTAAACAACTAACACTTTTATAACTGAATATTTTGATAAGACCATCCTGTCTATGACTAACATAATCCATTATGAATTTTGAAAACTTAAATCGCACAATTTATTTTCCAATGCAGTTGTGATGACTGGGATGAATCAAATACTTGTGCTTATGAGGCTGAGGATTACGTGTATATAGTTTTATATTATGGTCTTTTCTGTGGTATCAAGATTTGAAATTATATTGAAAGGATTCTATATAAAAAGGAAAATGATAAACTGACGAATCACCATTATAGTTATTACTCATCAATAAATTGAATATTTGATTTTTTAACGCTTAAAATAATGTCAACCATTATAAAAGGAATTTGAGTTTTATTTGGAGCCTCTAATCACCCTTATGTAACGATTTTCTCTAAGGTATAACAATTCTGAAAAAAGCAAATGAATGAAATTTTGACAATCTGTGGGTTTCTAGTGTACTTTATTTTATTTATTTATTTTTTATTTCAAAAAAATAAAAGTACAAAAACATATTGACAGACACTAATTAGCATAAAAAATAATACAATCACAACTAATCTATAGACAAGGTGATATGATCTCAACAGTGATCATTGCTTTATCCATTGATATCTTCGAAGTGTAAATACATAAACCCATATACAGACATGCAAATTTAGTCAGACAATCAATTCTCTCAACAATAGAAAAAACACAAAAACCAAAAACCCAAAGACAAAAAACAAAACAGGCAAACATCAACAACAGCAACAACAACAACAATAATAAAAAAAACCCAATAGTTGCTGCTTTACATATTGATATCTTCGAAGAGTGTGTTCAGGACAACACATACAGACATACAAGATTGATCAAATAACCCGTCATCGATTATTGCTTAGTATTAAGTGATATAATACAATAGTAGAACCATGTGAGCCCTCCTGCATATATGCATATTCATATATACATACATACATTTTTGTCTTTTTCTTTTCTACTTTCCTTCATCCCATCTGTTCTTTGTTTTAAAACAGATTTCCTTCATGTCTCTTAGTTTATATTCCCACCCTCAGGTTCTTACACCAGTGATACAATACGTTGCCTGCACATGTATCGCTGATTTATTTCACTTATGAGTATGGACTCTAGTTTTGTCCACTTGCCTACAAAGTCCCCAAAACTGTCTTTCTTTATAGCTGAATAATATTCCATTATATAAAAATGCCACAATTTTTTAATCCAGTCTTTTGGGGATGGGCACTTGGGTTGCTTCCACATTTTAGCTATTACAAACTGTGCTGCTATAAACATGGGTGCACATATGTCAGAGTGATATGATGTTTTCAGATCTTCTGGGAAAATACCCAGAAGAGGAATAGCTGGTTTAAATGGAACCTCTAGACCTAGTTTGCAGAGAAATCTCCAAACGGCTCTCCACAGTGGTTGCACCAGTCTGCATTCCCACCAGCAGTGTAATAGAGTCCCTATTTCTCCACAGCCTCGCCAGCATCTGTTCTTGGATGACTTTTTCATACTGGCCAGTCTTACTGGGGTGAGATGAAATCTCGATGTTGTTTTTATTTGCATTTCTCGAATCACTAAGGATGTGGAACATTTTCTCATATATTTATTTGCCATTTGTATTTCTTTGTCTGAGAATTGTGTATTCATCTCAGAAGCCCATTTCTGGATTGGGTCTTTGAATTTGAACAGGTACATGTTTTTTAATTCTTTGTATGTTCTAGACAGAAGACCTTTGTCTGAGGGACAGCGAGCTAGGAGTTTTTCCCAATTTGTGGGTTTTTTTTTTTTACTTTGCTGGTGATTTCTTTAGATGTACAAAAACTTTTCAGTAGGATGAGGTCCCAAATATTCATTCTTTGAAGTGTTTCCCTTGCAGCTTCGTTCTTGTTCTTGAATTCTCTGCCTATTCCTATGTCTTCAAGATTTTTACCTACTTTCTCTTCCAATAGGTTTAGAGTATCTGTTTTAATGTTGAGGTCTGTGATCCATTTTGACCTGAGTTTGGTGCATAATGATAGACTGGAGTCTATTTTCAGTTTTCGGCAAGAGGCAAGCCAGCTTTTCCAGCACCATTTATTAAACAGGCCTTCTTTTTTCCAGTGGGTTTGGTTGACCCCTTTGTCAAATATTAGGTAGCTGAGTGGGTTTTTCGTTGTGGTTGCATCTTCCAGTCTGTTCCACTGACCCTCAGGTCTGTTATTTAGCCAGTACCAGGTTGATTTTATTACAGTTGCTTTGTAGTATAATTTCAGGTCAGGGATTGTGATTCCACCTGACTTGTCCTTATTGCCCAGGATTGCTTTTGCTATTCTGGGTCTCTTCTGGTTCCAGATGAATTTGAGGCATATTTTCTCTAGATCTGTGAGGTATGCTAATGGTAGTTTAATGGGAATTGCAT